>JBBBDQ010001412.1:2587500-2792500 GCA_037127315.1 Ascarosepion bandense | reverse complement strand
CTATAAACAAGTAGAGATGTGAGTCATTCAAAATAATAAATACACTGCAGAAAATAATGAGCCATTTTAAAATTTAAATTTCACCTGGGCAACCAAATTAAAGAAAAAACAAATTCTATACATATAAACCGAAAATATATTTTGCAAATTGCAGGAGACAACGAATTTAATTACAATGAATGACAAAACGTAAAAAGCGAAATACATGAAAAAGAATAGTATAAATTTCCTATCCTCCTAAATGGTTAAAATATGACCACAAACATACACCATTTTAATGATTAACAACAGAGTTCACTGTTTATTCAAAGAATAGCTAAAAAGGTTAACGAGACCAATAACTTTTTGTATGAGAAGCATTTTTCTCTTGAATAAAGAGAGCACAGCTGAAAAACATTTGAGCACTATCATTATGGTAATCAGATTCGGTACAATGCCATCTACAAAAGCTGTTGGTCACTTTTTTTTTTTTAAACAAAGCATTAGAGTGACATAAGTAGAGAACAAAAGTTGGGAAATTAATCCTTATTCAAAAATCTACTTCCACTTTCTTTAGTTCTTCTCTACCAAAAAAATTCCATTCAAATTACTTCTGACAACATTACAATCAACTTCATTAACAATTATATAACTATAATTTGCCATCACCCTCCCCACTACAAATAAAAGTTTCATAGCAGCAATGAAAGCAATAATTGAGCATTTTTGGCATCTGACCAGTGAACAAATTATTTAAGTTATAAATTAGATTTGCTTAATAGGAAAAAAAAAATTGTAACAATTTGACCTTTAATATAAATCAAGATAAATTCAGTTGCTAACAATAATGTTGACTTTGGTGAATTTTGAAAGAAATGCAATCAAACATACTAGGTCTTTTTGTAGAATGTAAATTGCTTATGAGCTGTGCATTGTAGTGCGATAAATATTGGCTCAGAATGAGAAATCAGAGAGCCAAGTTCAAATTTCAGTTTAATTCCTTGCATTCACTTACATGCAAATGCCCTTGAGAAAGGTATTAATCCATCTATTCTTCCTCTAGCTATGGATTAAATAGGACAGATTAGGTTCTACAGCCTTGGTTGGCAACTAGTCTACCACAGAAAGTAATGGTAATCTACTGCAGGAAAATTCTTTTGCTCAGTCAGTCAAGTCTCTTTCAAGACATGATCATCCAAGCATCTATCACATATGGTACTTAACTGACTAAATTACATGTTAATAGTTTGCGACCTTCCAAAACATTTTGGATGTTATTCTTTGCTAAATAATCCAACCAAACCAAAGATTTTCTTCTACAGCAGTTAAAATAATAATAGGCCTTCTCTCAATGAAATATCTTACCTTTAGATAATTCTATTTACATCAAACCCTCTGGATGGATCAGTTTTAATAATAATTATAGTATTTATGAAATTTTTTATCTATAATATTATTTTACTTATTCCTTCCATGAACTTGCTTTCAATAATAATAGAATGGAAAAGTTTTTCATTTCAGAGATCAGGAGTTTATATACATATATAAATCTAAACTTATTTATAAATGGAACTTTGTGTGTCCATTACCTATAGACTCCGAAACGGCCAAACCAATTTTCTTGAAAATTTACACAGTTGTACTATAAGTGTCTGCAAGTGTTCTTAGCTAGGTTTTGTGTTGAGGTACCCCCAATAAATATTGAAAATCAAAAAAAAATAAATAAATAATCGAGTTATAGAAAGAGTGGTCCAATTTTAATCGAATTTGATACACTCATAGACAAAGACATAAACGATATTCAGAAGTTTCAAGGCTGCAGTTCTATCCTTGGATGACTTATTTAACTCCGATATTGGAAATCGATACCCCAATATCCTACCAGGTCTGATCAAAATCAGTTTTTCAGCTCTTTTATTTTAGCTTTTGCTTCGGGTTTGGCTCTAAGTAGGTATAATTGTAGTTCTTAGTCTCAGCCATGATACCATTTACTCAGAGGACTTATGTAGCCTTCAAAATTCAGTTTACGACGAAAAAAACTTATTTAATATCGGTAACAGGAAATCAAAATTTGACTTACATCCATTCATTTTTCTTTCAGTCTACGGTTTCACTTTAACTGGAAACAACTATTGCTTTTTAGTCTTTCGTGCCAACATCCAAAGAGTCTGAGCTCCAGGACCATGGATTAGTTTTAAAGCTTTCATTACACCTGAGCAACGCCAAGCTATGCTGCTAGTGTATATATACACATACATACACACACAAATAAATACACAACGATGTTTATTATAATAGTGAGGATTATTCTCATTTTGGTTGATACAGATATTATAGACCAATATTTCAACTAAGTACTCTCTGGTCATCATCAGGTGTTCATTGGTTAGCTATTATGAGATAATACAAGATTTTGCTTGTTTACATTTATACTTTCTAACAGAACTTGCTTGGACATTTTAGAATTGCAGGTACCAGAGATAAGTAAACAAATTAGATATCCGTTAAGCCAGTGATCTATTGTTTGGATATATGTCACAATTAACGTGGAAATAGAAAGTTTTTTTTTTCTTTTAATATTTGTAATTATTTAAATTTGTTTTAAATAGGCTTGATAATATGGAGAAAAAAAAAAAACTAGGAGTATTTTCCAAATAATTTTAACCATATATTCAAAGAATGATGGCTTAATGGATGTCATTTATCTATCACCAGGTTTGTAATTTAAATAGTGTGAGATTTACATAGGGTTCAAACCATAAATGATAAATAATGCAAAAAGAAAAATGAAACTTATCCAATGCACGCTTTATTTTCATACCAAAAGAAAACCAAATTCTAGTGACAACAGGTGTTGAGTTGAAAAACTAGAATCATAATGAACAGATTAAAAAAAATTAAATTAACTTATTACTATCTGCGGTTGATTCTTTTACACTATTTAAGTCATTAATGCCCACCATAAAATCTGATATTAATTATAAAAAGTAAATATCAGTGTTAACTATAGGTTTCTTAAAAAAAAAAAAAGTATAACTGTAGGCCATATTCAAGATGTTTTGGCCGTTGCACACTCCAACCTCCTTCAAGTGATTGGAATTTTGAACTGAACCCTTTAGTTTCCTCCTCACGACACATGGCCTAGTGGATAAAAGCATTGGTTGGATCTAGTGACTTAATCTTAAGAATTGTGAGTTCAATACCTAGCTGCAGCAGTGGTGAACAAAAATTTAGAGAGTGAAGTTAAATGCAGTAAACTAAAACCTCTCGAAGTGGTATGACTCATCAAATGAGAACAATCTACCCCAGTGATCAAAATAAAGGGTTCAAATCAGAATTCCAATCTCCTGAAGAAGATTGGAGCATACAATGACCGAAACATTATGAACATGGCAATAAAGATGAGGATAAGTCTGAACAATGTAAATAATTACAATACTTCATCACATAAATAAAGCCAAATATTAACTGTAGGCTTTTTACATATAACCCATTAAAGCCCACTGTTCAACAAAAAATTGATCTTTTTTTTTTTTGCGGGTTATTTTAAACCAGAATTTTTTATTTTTTTTAAAAAGATATAAATGATACAAATCTTAATTACCCCAGAGCTGGAGGGGAAAAGAGGTGAATACCTTTCCCAAGAGTTGGCTGTCCAATTTCCACCTGCACATCCAAGCTTACAGAAGGTGGTATTTTTAAGTGGTCACCCATTTAGATACTGACCAGGCTTGATAAGTCTTAGAGAATAATGTTAGCAGAAACAAGCAAGTATAAAGAGATAGCAAATAGTTTCAGTTAATAATAAAATCAACTGCAATGGTCAAATAGTATGTGGTATAACACTATTGCTATTGTAACACTTACTAAAACTGTATTCTATCAGTCGAAAAAAAAAAGTATGTATTTATCTGTATTGGAAACAAACAGCTTGTATGTAAATGGACAACAAATTACAATTACTAAAATAGAAAGCAGTGCACCACAAGGATGTGTTTTCTCACCAGTTTTATAAGTAGATGATTGTAAGTAAACTAGAGGTCTTATCAGAAATTTATTAACAACTGACATAACCATAACATACACTTTGAAGATGACACAGCGTTTATGGCAAATTCAGAAAGATCTATTAGAGAAAACAATCAAGAGCTGACTGTCAGAAAATGGAAAGCATAGTGGTGAACAAGAGAGACAACCCAAGATATGACTTGCATATTGGGAATGGCATCATTAAATTAATTAAGAGCAGACATTCACAACCCCCTTTTTTATAAACATTTCACCCCAAGCAAGGCAGGACTGCCACTGGTATGCAGGGGGTTACAGTGGGAGAATAAACAATGTACAGGGGATGTCAAAGAAAGGATAAGAAGTGGATTGAAATCAAGGAGATAAAAGATAGCAATTGAGATTGCATTTAAACTTTTGGAGATTGAAACTATGAGGGAAGCAAGCAAACAGAAGGAAGTTCCACAAACAGGAAGTGCAAGAAAAAAAAACTGTTAGAGTAGAGGAGGCAGTTACATCAAACTATTTCAACAGTAAAAGGGTGGGATCTTGATGCCAAGTTAATAGCACACATAAAGACGTAGTCAGGAAACCACAGGTAAAAAGCTCAGAAGTTGCCATGAAAATACAAATAGAAAAGACACTGGAAAGCCTCATCACATCAGTGAGAAAGTGACTAAAGGTAGGCTGCCAAATCAGGATTGGTTATATTGCATTTGGATTTAGTTGAGAACCTCAAGATAAATAGCAGACCCGACCAGATGTGAAAACAGTATTCAATGCACAAACAAATGATAGGGGCAGTGTAATAATAGGTGGTGGAAAGCATGATACATATATCTAAAGACACACAGAAAGAGAGAAAGATACTTCTCAGGAACACAGTAACATACTAACATCCTAAAAAGAAAAGAGTTCTGATCTATGATGTCAAGTCTAGCAGGGAAAACTAAACAATTTCATCACAAATCAAAAGAAGACTTGTAGCAGTTAAAATGTGATTCTACTGATAAAGATGGAGAATGCCATAAGCAACAAATGAGAAAATTCTAAAAAGAATAGGAACTAGAAAGAAACTACTTATAACTATCACAAAGAGCTAAAATTCTGGGGACACTAAATGAGATAAGAAAGCTTGGAGCATTTAAAACTCACAGGACAGATGAAAAGCAAGAGAAGCATAGGAAAGCAGTGAAAGACCGACTTAACAGTTGAGTGCAAATAAAGAGAATAATTATCACAGAAAGGAGAAAGTATTGCTGAGAATAGGTAAAATATAAAAAAGTTGTGGAGAGCAGTGATAGACCAATATCCTGAAGAAGTATGTGACAGAGTAAGCTACTTTATGTATTTTGCTTATGTGTTCTTTTTGTGGGCCTCTACAGCAACAAGACACTGCTCAACCAACTCCAAATGAAACCAAGACTTTCAAAGCAAAAACCTATGATTTTAAAAGATAACATTGTTTTCTCACATGTCAAATTATTTTTAGAAATCAAAGCTTCAAAATGAAATTAAAAAGCTCAGCAGACTCAGTGGTAAGTCAAAGTAATCTACAGCAAGGGAGTGATTGATGTTTCATGGCTTAACCTTTTACAGGTTATTCTAAAACCAGAAAATATTCTCAGATTGTAAAAATTTTTTGGAAATAGTTATGATTGTGGTACAGTAGATATCTGCTTAGAAAAAGAAATCAGAGTTCAAATACCACTTGAATTTGTTGCATTCACTCATGTGCAAATACCTTTGAGAAAGCTATTAAACCATGTCTTTTCACCAGATATGGATCAAATAACAAGACAGATTGGGTTCTATAGCCTTGGTTGGCAACCAGTCTACTGCAGAAAAATTTTCTGCCCAGTCAGTAATGTTTCTTTTGAGGCATGATCACCCAAGTGTGTATCATGTATGGCATTTAACTGACTGAATGATTTACTCTTACAAGTCCTACTAATTAACCCATAGCTAAAGTGAAAAGAGGTGGATTCATCTCTTTCCCAAAAATATTTGTTTAAGTGAAGAAAACAAACCCTACTGGAACTTGTCTTTCCAATTTCCAATTCTAAGCCAATATTCATTACACCACCTGCACATCAAGACTTACAGCATCTGGCATTGTCAAGCAGTCACCCATCTAAGTACTGACAAGGCTCAATATTGCTTAAAGTTTTTTAATGTGATATGGCTGTAAGCCTTCCACAATAGAATTGTTTAGAGAGCTTATCTCGTCAGAACGATTGACTGTATTTGTTTTTGGCATTTTAACTTCATGATATATATATATATATATAGATAATTCAAATTAAGTACTCTTCATATGCCTTCTACCACTAAGCTTGAATCTTATCACTTACTCAGTCCAATACTCAACAGTCATGGGTGTCAGAAGCTTGGTAGGGGGTATCTACCCCTACACACATCTACCTTCTTGGCATGGGGCAACTGTGTGGGCTTGATGTAAGTATAAATAGATATTTTTGAAAGTGTCACCAGAGTCTCATTCTTTGTTTTTTTTTTCTGTGAATTGTAATCTATTCTTGTATGTTATTTTGGGAATACATAAGTTGTTGAAACCTTATTATTCAGTGGTACTTGTCTCAGCAATTGCAGAATGCAGTTTTAGTGAAATGCATCATCTAAAGTCTTGACTAAGGTCAAAGATGACATCTAACAAACCGAAAAACAGAATGATCCCTGTCACATGCAAAAACCAAATAGATAAGTTATATTGTGAGAAAAGCAAAGAAATTTACAGTAAGGACTATTTCAGAACATCCAACTATTAGAAAGTCCAAGCAGGACTTATTTGCAAACATAATCTTAACAGAAAATATGTAGATGACATTGTGTACATGGCAAACACTGATAGGAAATTGCAGAAACATTTAGACAAGTTTTTTTTTTTTTCATTTCACTCCAAGAAAGCCACTAAGAAACAATGGGTTACGGAGTATTGGAGGAAAACAAAAACAACACTATTCAAGAGAGAAAACAAAGAATGAATTGACAAGACAGTAGATAACAATTAACATTCCATTTAAAGTTTTGAAGGTCAAATTTGACTTGGAAGCAATAAACTTCAAGAGAGTCCCACAAGTAAAAAGTGGGATAGAATAAAATGTTAGCATAGAACTTATGGTTATATCTAGGGATGTCAGCTGTAAAATGATGAGCTTGGTAAATTGATGGTAAAACAGAGGGGAAAGAAAGTGAAACAAAAGAAATATTGGTAAAATCTACAATGGACAAGAAGTGGTGGAGAACTATGATCACTATACTGAAGAGACATAGCACACAAAAAGATGGTAAAGATTAAGACAGGTCCTTTTGGAAATAATTGCAGATTGTTTACACATTTTGCTATCAATCTGGGATAGTTTAAATAGTAATGGCACTGACATTAAGCCTTTTCTATTCCATGATAACTCTTCAGTAAAACCTCTCTTTTGTCTATACTTCTAGGATGAAGTTATTCGAACTGTTGGCCATTGTACACTCCGGCCTTCTTCAGGTGCTTGGAATTTTAAACCAAACCCTTTATTTTGATCACTGGGGTATATTCTCATTCCATGTGCCATGACACTTCCAGATGTCATGTAGTTTAACTCTAACTCTTATTTGTTCACTATCACCAGGTATTGAACTCACAACTCTTTGAGTCAAGTCACTGGATCTAACCAACACTTATTCACTGGGCTATAGAGAGTTGAGTTAAAGGGAGATAACTACATGAAATCCGGAAGTGGCATGACACATGACACATGGAACAGGAACAATATACCCCAGTGATCGAAATAAAAGGTTCGGTTCAAAATTCCAAGCACCTAAAGAAGGCTGGAATGTCCCGCCTCTTTTGTTACAATTTCACAAAAACATTGTCAAATGCCCTTTCTGGAAAGCTGACCCCATTGCTCAGAATTACTTCAGCTACCACTAAATCTATTGCATCAAGACATGTAGTTCCGATCTGGAAACAAGAGTTAATGTTAAGTCCGGCATGTTGTCACTTAATAAGGTGACCTCCACACAACCAAAACCTATACTGGTTCTAATTTCAGCTGTGGGTTATAATGTACCTAAAATAAAAAACTTAAAATCTTCAGTCAAGTGTGTAATATCTGTCAGAAATATTAAAAATAACAAGCTGTTACTCACACTTTTTACTTGGTGAAATCTACAAACTATATCTAACTGTAATGACTGCTATGTTAGCAATGCATTTAACCGGAGATTTCATTTATTTTGGTAACAGTCATCATTCTGATAGATCAATTATTAACCAAATAGATAAAAGAACTTGTACTCTTTTCTAAGATTGAAGTTTAAGATGTATTTGCTATCCTTGAGAAAAAAAAAATTAGCTGCAATAAAATAATTAAATGTTGATATATAAAGTTAACAAAAGAAGCTCTTTTTCACATACACAATCTCCCCCACAAATAAAAATAAAAATAATAATAATAATAATAATAATCTGTTGAAAATTCATTTCTATTTTAAAATAATAAGCACCAATTTTCAGAAACTGAATGAGAGCAACTAGATTGAGTTTCTGGTTTAGTTTTTTTGAACAGGAGTAGAGGTTTATTCCTGGTTTCTTGTTTAGGATTGGGTTTCTGGTTTCTTTTCTAATTCCCCACATCAACAACATGTCAAAAGGGCAATTTTCCCCTTGACTGACACCGCTGTTATTTTAACTACCATCACTCCTCAGCAATGTTTGTTTTAAAAAGCAATAATTAGAACTTGAATAAAACCTAAACATGATCAAAGTGGATTTATACATTTTCTTTGTTCCTGAGAATTGACAACAAACCCTATTTATTTATTACATTGTTTATTGGAATGGTTAGAAAAAAAAAAAAAAAAGGTTTCCTTATAGTTGGTTCACATATTTTAGTATATGTTTATAAATTTAGGAATTTAAAAAAAAAAGTTTCATATTTTTTTATAAATTAATAAATAAATATTGTATTGCATTAATTTTAATGCATTTAGTCTTTAGAATGTTATACATATAAAATTATTCTTGTAAATGAACAAGTGTTTAATATTTTTGTTGTAAATTACCAAGAACAAAAAAAAAAATATAAAAAGAAATTTACTTTCATCATATGTTTAAATTTCATTACAATTTTAAAACAATAAACATCATTGCCAAGGAGTGAAAGGTAGTTAAAATGACAGCAGTATCGAGAAGAAAAAATCGTCTTTTGACACTTTCTTGTTTTTTTGTTTTTTTAAGCAGGTATGAAGGTTAAAGATTGCCAAAAAAATAAATTAAATTAAGAAATAAAACCTGTGATAAAAAAGAAAACAAAATTAACTAGATTTTAAGATCAGGCACTTAGAAGTGAATGGGCAGAGAAATATTTTACAATGCCCTCAATCATTAATTAGTAGAATTTTATATTTATTTTTACAGTGAGATGACATTCTACTATCCTTTCCAGGAGATAAAAATCAATTTGCTTTTGCTTTGAAATGAAATGGTGCCTCACTATGATAAACTTTTTTATTGATTTGTTTTTCACCTTTATTTTATCCTTGATGTGCGTTGTGGCGCAGTAAATATCAGCTTGGAACAAGAATTGGACAGCAAAGTTCAAATTTCAATTGAATTCATTGCATTTACTTACGAGTAAATACCCTTCGGAAAGCTATTTATTTGTCACTTCTTCCTCCAGCACTGGGTTAAATAGAAGGACAGAAAGTAATGTCAATCTACTGAGGGAAAATCTTCTGCCCAATCACTCATGTTTAAGACATGATTACCCAAGTGTGTATCACATATGGCACTTAACTGATAGAGTTATTTAAAGCCAAAACATATTTTGGAGTGTACATTTTTTATTTAAGTATTTGTTTTTTTTTTTTGTGTGTGAGTTAATATTGCATTAAAAATTTTGAGAATAAAAATGATCTTTACAGATACAATCCCAACTATTTAACCCATTTTACTATCCCTTGATCTTTCTCATGGTTGATTGTTGGATTTGTTTTTTTACAGTTTATCAACCCTTTGTGAATTATATAAAGCCAAAATATATTTTATATTGTAAAAAAAAAAAACATTTTTTTTTTTTGCAAAGAAATATCACATTAAAAATATTTCGAGAATAATTTTTCCACACACAAGTCTGACTATTTTAACTTATAGTTGGGGGAATGCAATAGATTCATACATTTACCAAAGGTATTTGCATGTAAACAAATGCAATCAACCCATCTGGAATTAAAAGTCAACTCACTGATTTCTCAATCCAAATCATGAGATATTATACCATCCACTTGAAATTATGAATGATAAACTACCATCTGGTAACAAGGCCTTTGACCAAGAGATTGTGGAGCATGGAACCACTCTCTTAATTGCTGCTGTTCTTAGATCCACCCTGACCCATGGATGGTGGTAGCACCTGCTAGGGTCCCAGTTATGGGTAAATAGTGAATCCCACTAAACAAAAACAAAAACCAAAACACTAGGAAAGTATTTTTATAAATACATTTTTATAGTAAAATTACCAACAATGCATTTTATGATCTGAAAAAGAAAAAAAAAAATTTATGCTACAAATCATTTGTTAATCTTTATAAAATTTAATGATTTCCTTTTTTTTTCTTTTTAAGACATATTTGCAATTTGGTATTCTTAATCTAATAGTTATATGGAAAAGAATTCATGTCCTTCATGACATGGGTTATGGCTCTCCGGTTCCTATTCATCGTTGCTCTTAGTAATGCTAGTCTTTTTTACCCACTCCGCAACCCATTCCCATAAACACATCAGGTAGGCAGATTGCTGCCTCTTATCTCATACCTTTGATATCTCACTCACAAACATATTCAGTCAGTTAAGTGCTACACATGATACACGAGCAATCACATCTTGAATGAGACATGACTGACTGGGCAGATTTTCCTGCAGTAGGTTACCATTACTTTATGCAGTAGACTGGTTGCAACCAAGACTATAGAACCCAACCAGTCCTGTTATTTGACCCATAGCTGAAAGGAAGAGACAAATTAATACCTTTCCCAAGGATATTTGTGCATAAGTGAAAACAAATTCAACAAGAATCCTATCTCTGCTCTCCAATCTCTCGTTCCATGCCGACATCCACAGCACCACAACACACATCCCTTTACACTTCATTTTTCATAGTACGCATCCAAAAATTTCAGCTGTTTAGTTTTGAGTATAAGTGTCTTTTGTTCCCATTTTCCTTAAAACTTCCTCATTGCTGATATACCAGCCATGATATTCTTAGACTCAACTGACTACCTCATTTTAAAATTGTCAGAATCAAAACAAAATGTTTAAAAACAGCTGTTACCCAAAGTATTATGAGACAAATATGAGACCAAGCAAAGTAAGTGCTTTATCAAAGAATCAGATATGATTTTTTACCAATGATCAATGCTCTTGTGGGAGCAAGAAGAAAGTGTAAACATCTGGCAGCTCAAAGGTTTTATTTTGACGGCTTTTTGTTTTTTATTTAAATTATTCCCTTTTGATTAAACATTGATTTATTCAAATTATTGGTCACATATTGGTGGTTGCATACAGACATGTTTCAGCTGTGAACTTGCCAGAAATCTTTACATTTATATTTTTAACTGACAGTTATTTCATCCCAATGGTGTTATCTTTTGCTCATTCCCATTAAACCAGATTATATCAATTTTCACTACCTTATCTTGGGATTGAACTTACAACCATCAGGTAACTGCAACATTTTAATCAGGACATCAGTTAGTATAACTTATGAACATTTCAACATCTTTATATGTCTAATGTAAGATTGTTTCTTTTGGTAGCTTGTTTTTTTTTCGTTTTTTTTTTTTATATATATATCAACATGAAAATGGGTTTTCTGGAGTTCCCTCTCTTGGTGTACCCCATCACTTCTACATGATAGTGAAATACCAAATTTATTCTGGGTTGCCAAGCGCATGATACACCCCACTGGCACGTAAAAGGTGAACTAACTCCTCTCTCATGCCCATGACTACTGGACCAAGTTATAATCATGGCTCTAGTGGAAATGTATGTTATTTACTCAACCTAACTGATGTTTGTCACAAGGTTACATGTATGAGGTACCAAGTGAGGATTGAGTCCTTTACTCAATATTACTAATCAACCAGACTAGCTTAGTAGCCATTACTCCATGGTGAGGTGCCCAAAATAAAAGGCTGTTAATGAAAGGAAAATAATAATTTCAGCTACGTGCCAACTCCAACCAGTAAATGTTTCCTTGCACATAAAGATGATGGCTGCTTATAAAGTAGTGGAAACACAGTTGATGATCAACAAAAGCAGCCTTTAAGCAAAATTGGCCTTCAGCAAATGATCTGTTAATGGACAACAAAAAATCACTTTATTTTTATATTTTTTAGACTGCCATTTTTTAATGTGGTTTAGCCAAGATTATTTTAATTGTCATTAAGAGATAAGATAGTAAAGTCATTAATAGATTTAACATCTACTTAATTTCTGATGAATTCTTTTTAAAGCAATTTCCTTTAGAAAAACTGTCAAAGAATGTTAAAAAAAAAAAAAAAGTTAAAAAAGTATTTAAAAATTACGAGTCTGTTTGGAATGGTATCATCAACAGAAAATTTAAGGATTACAAAACACCAAATCAAGTTATATGAGAAAAAGAAAACACTTCACACTTCCTATGAAAAACTATAAGGTTAAATTATTTTGAAATGAGTAAAATATCACAGGATTGATTTGATAAAAAGACTAACATACCTTCTACTAATATTTTGTGTGCACGTGTGTGTGTGTGTGTGTGTATGCATACAGCAGGGAATGCTGAAAAGGTTTCACCCTAACAAAGCCTTTCCTCTAAAATTTTCTGTTTGTTTCAGTTTCAAGAAATGGGTCAAACCAAAGACTTTAACCCCACATTGTGTGTGTTGAAAAAATTTACAAGTGCTAAACAAGACAGGACTTGATTAAACATTAACAATCTCAAGGATTCATGTGGATTTAAACCAAAAAACTTGTAAACATCTCAAGTCAAAATATGAAAAGTCGGCTGACTATTTCCTACCATATAAGTCATACTTAAAAATAAATAATTAAAACCAGCATCCTACATCATCAACTAATAGTAATAGTAAAAACCGTGTTTGATATACAAGTCCTCGGATGAACACAGAATACATATGATACGTGATTAAATCATGATACAAATTAATAAAATGATGTACAAGTATGAATAAATCATCAATTCTTATCCGATTATTATTAGTATTTGTTTATACTTCTGAGATGAGGTATTATTTACATTGTTCAAACTGTTGTCCTCATTTATGCTGCTATATTTACAATGTTTTGGCTGTTGTATGCTGCGGCCTTCTTCAAGTGCTAGGAATTTCAAACCAAACCCTTTATTTCAATCACTGGGGTATATCATTCTCATTACATGTGCAATGCAACTTCTGGTAGCCATGTAGTTATCTCCCTTTAACTTAAATCTGTAAATTATCTATTTTCCACTGCTGTAGCCTGGTATTGAACTCACAACTCTTTGGGTCAAGTAACTGGAACTAAACAACGCCTATATTCACTGGGCCATTTGTCTGAGAATGATATACCCCAATGATTGAAATAAAGGGTTCAGTTCAAAATTCCTAGCACCTGAAGAAGACCAGAGCATACAACAGCCGAAACAACAAACATGGCAATAAAGATGACAACAGACTGAACAATGTAAATAACAAATTATTATTATTTTTTTTTTCTTCTTATAGTTGATTGATTTTATTTAGCAGTATATTAACACCTCTATGGGTTATTTAATGCTGAAATCTAAATGTTTTAAACACAGCTTTATGGTTTCAACGACAGATAAAAATGCATTGTTGGTAGTTTTTAGTATATAAATGTGTTTTTATACATTCATAGTGTTTTGCTTTTTGTTAGCAGGTTCACTATTTGCTCATAAGTGAAATCCTAACAAGTGCTACCACTCCAAATCAGGGCAAACCTGGGAACAACAACAATTAAAAGATGTTGCCATGCAGTTTTGTTTTTTTTTTCTTAAATCTCTTTGTCAAATTACAGGGTGAATAACTTTAACAATTATGCAATATCCCATCAGCATGAAAAGGAATGGCAACAACTTACACTTGTGAATCAAGTAAATGGTTCAATACCAAGTATGAAGACTGATGCCTGAGGAAGGCCAAAGTGTACAATGGTTGAAACTTTGTGTCTAGTCCATATTGCAAAGCAATATGAGATACTCATTCTAAGAGAATAGAAAATAAAACTTGGCTTTCTTTATTTTCATTTCAAGATCAGATTAAACCCTTTTAATGTTGTTATCAACTCTTAAAGCAAAGTAACAGATCTATAGGTTGCTACTGTCTCATTGTATAGATAAACAGAAATAATTCTCATACCATGTCACTTGATCAGAGAGATGGCCAATCAAAACAAAGTTTGTTTTTTTTTGTTGTTGTTTTAATCCCATTCTTGATAGATTAGACAGTTCTTACCAGCTAAATATAGTGTAGAAATATTTAATCCTATTCCATTTCTATGAAAATGAACAAAAGCAAATGCCTCTACCCAGTAGCTTGAACATAATCCAACCAGAGTAGATTTTTTGCTTCCTGAAGTTCACCCAATATGTGGCTCAAGACCCACTTGTGGTAGAGTGTAACTGAGCGATGTATGCGATATGGACATAAGAGAAGGTGGAAGGAAGGAAGTGAATATCATTAAAATGAGAAGAATAGATAAGAGTTGACGCTTGAATTGAAGCAGGAAAGAATCCATGTAGGAGTTTGTATCACACAGAAGCAATTCTTGAAATGAATAGCTGAGAGGAACTTCCTCCTGACAAATGGAATACAGAGAAAATGCGAGTGATTTGATTTATGGACATAGCAAGACATGTCTGAATTGTAAAGGTCTGAA
Source organism: Ascarosepion bandense (assembly GCA_037127315.1). Classification (NCBI taxonomy): domain Eukaryota; kingdom Metazoa; phylum Mollusca; class Cephalopoda; order Sepiida; family Sepiidae; genus Ascarosepion; species Ascarosepion bandense. The sequence continues at coordinate 2,777,568 of JBBBDQ010001412.1, read as the reverse complement.
CTGGTGATGTTTTTCAATACTAATATATGCTAATACAAGGCCCAAAAGCCACTCCTCAAGGTAGAGGGTTACTGTGTGGTGTTGTATAAGCATAAGAAATGGCAAGAAGCACAGTTCATGAGGTTATGTCAGAAAGATAATGGCTAACCCAAGATGTAAAGAGGTTAAGATTGTAATAACTGAAAACAAAAATCCTGCCAGGTGACTATTCCACAAAACTGCAGTTCTTGGGAAAAGCTCTAAGTGGAACAAACTTGCTACAAGGGAATGAGGATAATTCATCCATGTGTTCCATGGTATGGTGGATCCCAGCTGCAAAGGGTTTAGGGTAATGGAACCACAAAATGTAATTCATCGAAACACTTGCCATAGAATTAGTGATAGAGTAGCAAGAAGCTTACAACAATTCCTCTATGTGGAAAAAAGTGGGAGGGTAGAAAATAACTCATCACCCACAAGGCTGCATAGTTGCTTTTTACCTCTATCAAGACTAGGACAGAGCAACACAGGCTCAGATATGGTACAGAGAAATTAACTTGTGTTGAAAGCTCACAATTTAAAATTGGAGTTACTTGGTAAAGAAGGATACTGCAAATATCATGGATTGAGCATGTGAGCAATGATGAGGTTTTGGAAAGGATAGAAACAAAAAGGAAATTAATATTGAGCATCAGGAAGAGACAGTTGAAGTTCCTGGGACATGCAATAAGGAAAGAGGGCTTGGAGAACCTAATACTAACAGGCCAGATAGAGGGGGGAAAAAACAGGGGAAAGCAGCAAATAACATATTTGAAGGACCTGATCAGGTGGATCACAGAACAAGGGTTGCATGGTGTAACAGGAGAAAGCGTGTTAAGAGCCACCAGGGATAGGAAGACGTGGAAAGCCATGATCACTTACGTCCTGAAAGGACAGGGCATATAGAATAAAAAGAAGGTAAAAGGAACAAGAACAATTTTAGGGGAGAAAAAAAACAAAAAAAAAACTATGAAAACACATTTTGGACTTCAGACTTAAATGGTGTTTATGTTGATATGATTACAAATACACACAAAAGAAAAAGGGATACAGAGAATTGCATTTTTTTTTTTTTTTTTTTGTCTAAATATATATTTTGGGTATAAAGGGTTTGCAAAAGCAAGTATTTTATCAGTATCATAATAGTTTTAGGATTCATTTAATTCATTAAAATTACTTTTAATATTTTTTATTTCCATTATTTTTGTTATAATACATTTATTATTATTTATACTATTGGTATTGGTGTCCTCATCTTATTTGAGATGAGATATTGTAATTATTTACACTATTTAAATTGTAAATACTGTTATCTGTATTTTTGTTGTCATATTCACAACGTTTCAGACATTGTATGCTCCAGCCTTCTTCGGGTGACTGGAATTACAAACTGAACCCTTTATGTTGACCACAGAGGTAGATTTTCCTATTTCCACATGTCATGCCTCTTTCAGATGTCTAGGTTCGAATTTGCACGAGATACTAGATTAGCAACTAGATCCCACCCTTTTACAGTGAAACGGATAAAATGCAACCACAACTTCTACTCCAACAGTTTCTTTTCTCGCACTTCCCGACTGTGGAATTCCCTTCCACATGATTGCTTCCCCGATGGCTACAATCTCCAGGAGTTTAAATGTAATGTCAATAGACACCTAACAAACTAACTCGCTTCCATTCTTTCAAACAATCTTCCCACCCACCCAACTATCTATCACCCACCTTCTGACATTTCCTATATCTAACCACTCTTTCTATTTACCTTCCCCTATGTAGCCCCAAGCGCAATAGTGGCAGTGGAATTTAAAAAAAAAAAAAAGAAATCAACTCTTCCAAGTTTTTGTTCAATGTTCTGCAGGTAAAGTGGAGTGGGTGAATGACTGGGGCATGCTGAATGTTTAAAGGGCTGATATTATTATTATATAAACATAATTATGTTATGCGTGCATGCTTGTTTTTCATTACTGTATACCTACTTATGCATCCCCCTCTAATTTTTTCTTTGTTCAGTTTTCCATTACTTTTGTTATTAAATACTGCTCAGTATGATAATAGAAGAGCTGAAGAGAACATTTCATGACATTTCACCTTTCTTGGTAGACTATTAGAAGAAACAAAATGAAATTAGTTATACACAAAACATTTATAAAAATAAAAATTTAATTTTCTCAGTATCCCCTCTCCTTTGTGCATATGTCTAGTCACATCAACATCGCTTTAGTCAGATGAAGCTCAAAAGGACAATACACACCAGTTTTTCAGTTGTTTTTTTTTTCCCCTACCTTAAAATTTGATCTACTTTAAAATTTAACAAAAAATTCAGTCTGAAAGGATTAAATGTAAGTATTTGTCTGAAGAAATATTTTTGGAGGGAGAGGGGATTCTGAGCTCATATTTAAAAATTTTGTATTACAGGGTACAATGGGTAAGTTATCGCTATTTTATATTGTTACTTTCATGCATGCACATTGTTTTTGATTTGCACAGTATAGTAGGGTCAGTTGGGCACCATCTCTGAGAAAAAGAGCACCATGATACAATTCACTCTGAGAGAAATTTGAAAACAGCATGCTGCACTGATTGGGATTAGTACCAGAAGCTTCAATACAAACATTTCAGAATGTTTGGGTGTCAATCTAAGGACAGTGCAGAGGATTCGAAAAGAGTTAGAGGAGTCTAATGGTGAATAGGAAGGTACAGCAGCTTAAAAAATATACTGATTGTTCTGATAAGAAAAAAAAATGAAGAAATGAGTTGATAAGGATCTCAGACTCAACACAGAGGTCTACATCAAGTGTCTTGAGTAGTTACTGCTGCAAGATCATACATCTAGCAACAAGACTCTGCACCATGCCACACAAGCAGCCATGGCTGTCACAATTTGTGAACACTTCACCCCTTACATTTGGCCACCCAAAAACCTATACTTCAACCCTCTTGATTATTATATGCAGGGTGCTGTTGAGTGAGAGACAAATACAACTACTTCTAGCACCAAAGATGAACTAAAGGCAAAGATTAAGGCAGCATTCACCAACTTAAACAAGGAGATCGTCCAGAAGAGTTGCAGGAGATTCCAAAATCGAATTGAGGCTGTGGTTGAAACCAATTACGATTTTATTAAATAAATTTATTTCAAGATATATTTCTCAAAGTTAAACAAGAATATGTTAATAAGATCTCAGTATTATTTTCATTTTTGTGAAGTTTAGACCATAATTTATCCATCACCCCTTGTATATATTTATAAAGAAAGGTTTTTAAATCTCTATCAGTATGAAAATATTATGTACTACAATTTTACAATTTTTATTTGTATATATCTGGAAAATGTATTACATTTCAATTTGTTGGTTAAATAAATAAAAGTAAAAATAAAATGACAATCACCATCTAATTTTGTGCACAGTTCTCTTAAGACTTGTAAAAAGAAAAAAAATTCAATTTGACAACATTACTACTGGTCAACAACATTCCAGAATGATAATAGCAATAACTGCAAGTAATTGAGAAATAATTGCCTACAGTGATTAGGCAATTAAATGTCTTTATGATATGTCACCTCAAAATATCAGCTTTATAGAAAGACTATTCACTGGTAGAGTTAAAAAGAGTGTGAATAAAACAAAAACTAGATTTCACACTTTTGTTATAAAAAGTTAGCTCTCCTTAGGGAGGGTCAAATGCTTACAAATTCTCTTACAAATCAATACTTGACTCATCCAGAGTACTAACACTCAATTTCCAACCGAGAATAGAGGCTCTACTGAGTGATATGTGTATAACCCCATATATAGTCTCAGATGTTATTTCTAAATAGAACTCCCACAAGGCAAGCAGAGGTGACAGAATTCCAGGCATCATCCTAAAGAAATGTTCCCCTGAGCTGGATCCAGTCCTCTCCAAACTCTACAACTATTGCCTCTGCTTTTTTGCTTTCCAGCTTGTTGGAAATCCTCACCTATAGTCCATGTTTTTAAAACTCTGGAGATCCTTCTGACCACTCAAGCTATTACCCCATTAGCTTATTAGTGCTTTTTGAGGCTCTAATCAATGCTAAAGTGGTTAAGCATCTCACCTCTTATGAACTATCAATATGGCTTCATTGCCAGGTCTACCACTGATGTGCTAGTGGCTTTCACAATATGTATATCCGGCCCATGGTAATAATAGCAAAGCTTGAGCTGTGGCCCTAGATATCTAGGTGTTTGGCATGCTGGTCTATGCAACAAAAGTCTTCTAAGCTACAGGGCTACAGTATTACAGGACGATTATTTGATTTAATCCAAACATTCTTCTAAAATTGTGAAATGAAGGTGATTTTGAACGAACACACTTCCAGATCCTTTCACCCGAACACAGGTGTCCCACAAGGTTCTATCCTAAGTTGTACACCATTTCTGATCTTCAGAAATGATCTTCCTGATGTCATGAGTTCCCAAGTAGGCATCAATGCAGATGACAACCACCATTTACTCCCATCTCAATAGAAAATCCATCAAAGCTGACAAAGTAAACGTGGCTGCTGCTCTTGAAAAGTAACTCCAATCAGTTGTTAACTGAAGCAGGAAATGGCTTGTAAATTTTAATACCTCAAAAACAAAACTGCTCTCTTTTAAACACCATAGACAAAGTTACCCGCTTGCTATCAGCATGGCTGACGCTAGTCTCCTGGAGAGCAATACATTTGCCTCCTTGGCCTCACATTTTCATCTGACTTGAAATTGAATGATTACATTGAATCAATAGTTACATCTACTGAAAGGAAAGTTGGGTCACTGTGTCGTGCCTGAAAATTTTTCTTGTCAGAGTTTATCTTGCATATGTATAAATCTACCATTTGTCCATGTATTGAATACTGCTGCCATATCTGATCAGGTGCTCCTGCTATTCATCTCAAGGTTCTTGACAAAATATAAAGATGGATTTGCAATGTCATCTCTCCTGGCTTGTCTGGCATCTCAACTACAGTTACTTTCTCACCAATGTGATGTCGATTCCCTCTGTCTTTTCTATAAATATTTTCATGGCAACTTTTCTGATATGCTTTTTCCCTTGGCATTCCAATCACACGAATGTAAATGTGCTACTAATTAAGAAATGATCGCTCAAGCTCAAGCCTGGATCACATATGGCACTTAACTGACAGACTAGATTGAATCCCAGGATCCCTTCTACCAATGAAATAGTTAAATGTAACTGCCACCAATAGTTTTCTTATAGTTCCTGCTTGTGGAACTCCCTTCCATTTACTTGCTTCCCTGATAACTACAATCTCTAAAAATTTAAATGCAACAACAACAACTGCTATTTTCTATCATCTTGAATCCCTTTCATCTTTTATCCTTTCCTAAATACCCCCCCGATACCTAGTCTTTTCTCTCACATTCACTCTCTGTAACCTCTGTGTACTGGTGGCAATCCCAGCTTGCTTGGGGTGAAATGATTTAAAAAAAAAAAAAAAATTATTTACCAAAAATGTAGAAGATATAATTATGAAAAGACAAGCTTATTTGTGAGCAAGTTAAATTTTTTTTTTGTTACTTACTAAAATATCTACAAAAAATGTTTATTTTGGATCATGGTTTAACATTGGAGTGGCCAATGCACAAAATAGTTCATTATAGGCAAAGTAGCAATTTGTTCAATGCTTTATTGATTATTGAATGCAATATTACAATTAAAGTGTTGGATTAGTTTTGTCATATAGTTTTTCTTTTTCTCATTTTTTAGGTAATCTATATTCTATTTGCATATTGCAAACATAAAATGAATATCTGCAATGTGCAGGCAAAGTAATTACAACAAAAATTGAGAAAATAAATACAAACACCAATACAATATTTATGGGAAGGATTTTGATTAAAAATTTTAAGCAGATCAAAACCTATATCTAAATAATTTTAGAAGACTGATAATTCATCTGAACCAAATAATCAATTTTTGATTTTCATTACAAATTTAGAAGTTTGGGATAAGATCAAAAACAATAATTCACAATATCCTGACCTAACATCCTAGTGTTGGGTTGTTATTTTATAATGTTCTTTACTGCAAAGATGTTTTTTAGCAGTTTCCTAAACTAACCAAAAAGAAATATGCTCTTTAGGAGACAATTAAAAAAAAAGAAATATCACTACCAAAAATATTACTTTCTAGCACTGTAAAAATATTACTATTTCAGTGTACGTTATTTTACAGTTTAAAATAATCACATCAGGAATCCCAACTTTTGGGGTTGTTATTTTATAACAGCTCCCTCCCTCAAGGAAGTCCCAAACAAGAATAAATACGAGGTTCTAAAGGGAAAATGAAAAGAAGGATGCCAAAATACGTTTATCATTTGTATTAAATGCAACCATGTAAAACAACCATATAACATGACATAACAGATCACTCAATAAATCCTGGGCCTAACTAATAAAACAACTTTTAGGCAAAGTTCAACTTTATTCATCAACAGTCTCCTTCTAGGGGTGATACATTGATTTTAACATTTCTCTAACAATTCGATGCCTTTTTTTGTAGAACGATTTGTCTTTGGCCTCAAAACACACCCCAGTTTCTAATATCACCTCTTCATTGGAGCCAAATCTCTTTCCCTGGAGCATTCTTTTCAGGTCTGCAAACAGCTAGTAGTCGCTGGGGGCCAGATCTGAAGAATAAGGTGGATGTGAAAGCAATTCAAAATGCAATTCATGTAGTATCGCCATCATTGTGATCAACTTGTGACACTATGCATTGCCTTGGTGAAAGATCACTTTTTTCTTCAATTTTGTCCATTTTTTTTTTTTGGAGTTTTCTTCCTTCAAACACAACAATAATGCTATATAACATTTGCTATTGATGGTTTTTCTTTTTTCAAGGTAATTGATCAACAAAATACTTTGCACATCCCAAAATACGGATGTTTGCATATTTGTTTACTTTGGACAGCTTTTACCTGCTGCTGTCCACTTAGCTGACTGCTGACCTGACTCCGGAATGAAGTGGTGGATCCATGTTTAATCTATTGTCACATATTTATGCAAAAACTTCTTGTGTTGAAACAGTTGCAAACAACGCTCTGAATCATCGACGCATTGTTTTTGATTGGCTGTGAGCAAATGCGGCACCCACTTTGAACACAGCTTTCTCATTGACAAATGTTCATGCAAAATGGTAAATACACTGCCTTCTGATATGTTCAACTCCTCTGCTATTTCCAGCAACTTCAATTTGCAATCAGCCAAAATGAGATTGTGAATGTTTTTTGGTGTTTTCCAAGACAACTGCCTATTTTGGGTGACTCGAGCATTCAGCATCATTTGTGTCTGTATGACCATTTTAAAGTCAGTACACCACCTCTTAATCATTGATTTTTGATGGAGCAGAGTTTGAATAAAACTTATCAAGCCATTGCCTTGCTTGAACAGTATTTTTTCCCCATTAGAAAGCAATACTTTATCAACACACAACATTCAGATTTTTTCATTGTTTTGAAAATTTGCAGCAGTAGCTTCACTTAAATAACTATAATTTGGAAACTAATAATCTGATTGGGCCCAAATTTTGGCACATGCCATTTGAAGGTTAGTACATCATAAAAATCATATGGATTTTTTATTAGTGGCACTATCTATATGTCAGGCTTGGGACTGAATGATGTGTTATAGTCAATAAGGTTTGCACTCTACAAGATTACTATCTTTGAGCTAGGGTGAGGTCATCAGCTATCATCTGTGAATATCTGGGTTCTTTCCCTATGGTGTGTGTCTGAACATGGGTTATAACACATGTTTTCCTAACCTCTTCTCTGGACCAGACTGATATCTAACTGTGGCAAGAGCCTAAATCCATCTCAGTTCTTCTTATGTGCCAACAACATTAACTCACCTCACTTATCTGCTTGATTCTATCTAAGATAATTTGACCTTGAACTTAACCATTTACCTTTTAATTTCTGAAAAAGGTTTGATAAATTTTTCTGCCTTATGGCCAGATATGTCCAAAATTTCGTGGTGGGCTTTTGACTGTGGCCAGAGACACAAGGCTCTTTAGTGAAATTGGCCAAATTCAAAATGGCAGATTTTGGTATTTGCCACTATATGCTAACATTTTTGTATCTCTCAATATGGTTAAGTTGTATATCTTTAAGATAATGACAAAACTGTTACAATGACATTAATCTTAATATAAATAATGTAAACTAAAATAATTTTTGATCCCAGAATTTCAGACAGAAGTTATTCAGATTATGATTCTTTAGCCATTATTAAACAGTCCTTCTCTTTAAATGCTGTGTCCTTTAAGACATAGCCAATCATGACCTTCCACTTGTCCCTATTCCTTGTTGCTCTTAACATCTTCCTCTTGGTATCTCTCCCAAACCCCACTCTACCATCCACTTGCCCATCAAGTATATCTCGCACTGCTTTCCCCTATCTCTCTTTCTCTCTATTCTCCCTGTGTATATTAGATTCTTCAAACCCTCCTTTATTACATGTTCCAGAAACCTCAGCTGTCTCTTGATGTCAAAAATAAGTTTTCTGTTCATTTGCATCCTCTCCAAAACCTTCTTGTTGCTCGCTTGTTCAGTTCACAGTATTCTCAGCATCCTTCTGTAGAATCACATTTCTGTTGCTTTGAGTCTCTCCATCTTTGATGAGATGGTCCAGTATTTGCTGTCATATAAGAGAACAGATATCACATAACAATCCAATACTTTGTTTCCAATGGAATCTTGTCTCAGCCTTTGGAACACATCCTTGGCCATGCCAGTATGCCTTTGGATCTCAGTATTGCAAATTTTGTCCTCTGTTAGAACACTTTCCAGATGTTTAAATGTCTGTACCTGGTTGATTTCAGTATCAGTCAGTTAAGTTCCATATGTGATACACGCTTGGGTGATCATGTCTCAAAAGAGATGTGACTGACTGGGCAGAAGATTTTCCAACAGTAGGTTGGCATTACTTGCTGCGGTAGACTGGTTGCCAAACCAAGGCTATAGAACCCAATCTATCCAGCTATCTAACCCATAGCTGGAGGGAGAAGAGATGGATTAAAACTTTCCCCAAGGGTGCTTGCGCGTAAGTGAATGCAATGAATTCAACTGGAATTCAAACTCAGATCTCTGTTTGGGCTCTTCTTTTTACAGATGGTCATACAAATACAAATCAAAGTAGAAAACAGAAGCTTTCAATGATGCTTAAAACACACATTTCTTTGGTCCCATTGTATTTATTATAAGGTTTGGTTTTTTTTCAGAAAGAGACAAGAAAACTGAACAAGTTCATCTACTGTGCATCATGGATCTTAGAGAATTCACTTGAAACAAACTAAACATAAAATCAAATATTGCCTGATATATATTCATTTAATATTACTCCCAACCACCTACTAAATCAATATGTACCACTTAATATTCGGAAATGAAATTGGGATAATTACATAAATGTGGGTCAGCATTTGTTAAGTAAGCATTCAGTATTTCACTTAAAGATTTAGAGACTTGTGTGTGTGTATGTATGTCATTCTGTGTCCAATCAACAATAGACTGACCAAACAAACAGATTTTTGTCAAATTTAGTATACTTATAAAGCTTCATGATACAAATTGAATGGTACCTATTTTATATCTTGGATAGATACAAAGGTGATTTTTTGAGGGGGTTAAATGTCAACTAAGATAATTTGATTTTGAACTTAACCACTGCCCTTAATTTCTCAAAAATTGTTTTTTTTTTAAGTTTGATAAATGTGTCTGCCTTATGGCCAAATATGTCCAAAATTTTGTGGTGGGCTTTTGACAGTGGCCTGAGTTATTCACAATGATAAATTTATAAATATTGGTATTTGTCACTATGCTAACATATGGTCAAGTTGTATATCTTTAAAAAGGTCTTTGGATGCTGATTAATATTCACATAAGAAATATGATCATAAAATCAACAGAATTTGTGTCACTTGCGGTCAAATGTTGACCAATTCAGTGGAAAATAAACTAAATTCAGTGGCTGTGTTTTCATTTTTATTATACAACAAATAGATTTTTATATGAAAAAGTGACATAACGAAAATAATTTAAAAAGTGCTATGATTTAATGTTAAGATACCAAAATCGCGTGAAAATATTCAACAAATGATGTTAATAATTAACAAAAATTTTGTTAAAAACCTTGATCTCTTACAAACCCAAAAAATGGTGAAAAGGATCACATGGATTGACAAGTTTTACATAACAGCTACAAGAGAAAGTCTGGCATTCAGAGGAAGAATGACTCTTTTAGCTTTCTGCAATTTGCTTAAAGAGAGGGAGGTTGCCAAATAGACTATCTCATCTTATTGGCAATCTTATTGGTGTCCAGAAATAACAGGGAATGCCATAAGAGGTGAGGATCTGTTATAACTTGGTTTCTATCGGTTATACTATTAGTCTTGCGTAGATGCTTTCTGTGATGTTAGTAAGAAATTCTCTGAGGACTGACTCCAACAAATTTTAGACTCACAGGAGCTCTTTGTTTAAGGGTCTACACTAGTTCTGTTAGTCACTAGGCGTGTCTTCTTTACTCCACAACAGAATCCTTTTGAAGAAATCCCAGTATCTCTTTTGTGATGTCTCTTTTCTGTCAATCAGAAGCCAGTTTTCCAAACTGAAGGATATTTCAGTGACAATAAGCTTCTATCTTCAACTCATATTGTAGTGAATAATTGCAGAGTAATTCATACTTCGATATATAAGAGAACAGCTCTTCTTACAGTATTTACATTATTCGCACTATTGTCTTCATGTTTATTGCCATTTGTATGACATTTCGGCCGTTGTACACTCTAGTCTTCTTCATGTGCTAGGAATTTCAAACCGAACCCTTTATTACAATCACTGGGGTATGTCATTCTTATTACTTGCCTGGAGCCTCTCCTGGTAGTCATGAGGTATCTCCCTCTAACCCTGTAAGTTTTGTTCACCATTGCTGTAACCTGATATTGAACTCACAACTCTTTAGGTCAAGTCATAGGAACTAACCAACGTCTATATCCACACATGGCCCACTGGATATAGACGTTGGTTAGTTCGACGAAGCTACATTACAGTGGTGAGAAAGTGACTGAAGTTGAGATGCCAGGTCAGGACCAATCATATTGCAGATTCTACTTTGAATTTTATCAAGAATCTGTAGATATACAGCAGAAGCACTAGGCCATATGTGGAAAAAGTATGGATGAATGGCAGGCTTATAAACATGTAAGATAGATTCAGAAAGAAAATAATTCTAGCACAGCACAGTGAACTAACTTTCTTTGAGCACCAGGCCTAACAATGGAATCAATATAATCTTTCCACTTCATGCCTGAAAGTATGATAATTTTATTATAATTATATTGAACGATGGCAGATTTATAGAAAAGTTAAGATCATGAAAGTCTGCAACATTTTCTGATATGCAATATATCAAAGACTTGAAAAGAGAGAAAGCATTCAAACAATAATTTGACTAAATCTTTGTATTTTGGTGGTTCTTCTACGTGCTATGTCTCTTCAGGACATTGATGATCATGGCTCTCCACAGTTCCCTGCTCTTTGTAGCTCTTATTAAATTGTCTTTTAGTTATCTCTCCTAAACCTTGTTGCACCCTCTATTCAAGCTTTTCCTCTATCCCTCTTGTCTTCAATCTATCCAATGAATATCAAATTTTCTAAGCCCTCTTTCCTTGATTAGCACCTTAGAAATTTCAACTTTTTCCGCAGGATGTTAAGTTTAAGTATCCTCTTTGTTTCCATTTTCTCTAAAACTTTGCTGTTGCTCAGATGTTCAATCTATGGTATTCTCAGCATCCATCTGTAAAAACATTTCTATTGCTTCAAGTCATTTTTTTCATCTGTGAGGAGAATGTCCAGCATTCACCGCCATAGAAGAGGACTGATATTACGTAACAGTTTAGTACTTTTTTTCTTTGTTTCTAAAAATATTTTTCTGTTTAATACATAATGTTTGCATCTCATATCTCTAATTTGCAATTTACCTGTTGGACTGTTCCTTTTGCTAACCACCATGCATTCTGAAGAAACATTTCTGTTGCTTCAAGTTTCTTCTTCATCTTTGAGATTTTCCAGCTTTCACTGCCATATAGGAAGACTGATATTACTAGTAGCATGCAGAAAAGATGGGGGACAGGGGTGCAAAAGGCCTAGGCATCCAGTCAAAGAGTGAACTAAAAATTTACTTTATATTTAATATGGATATGGTGGTTATTTCATGTTTCATCTGTTTTTATATATTTAAAATGTTTTCCTTTCTCACATTTTTCAGTACTAGGCCCTATAGACCCTCCCATTTGAGTCTTAAGGACATACAATCAAGGAGTTAGCTCTAGGCATCACCAAACCTCTGTACATCACTGGATATTAGAAAACGGTTCAGAATTCTTTGATCCTAATTAAATTTTCCTGTTTCTTAATACTTTGCTTAGCTTTTGAAAGGGACATTTATCACAATGCACTTTCATATTTAAGTGTTGTATTTTCGATCCTCTGTTAAAACACTTCCCAGATATTTAATTTATTGTACTTGTTTGATTTTGGTATTCCCAATTTCTAAATTGCATGTTGGGTTGTTCCTTTTGCTAACAACCATGCATTCTTTTTTCTTGTTTTCCTTCACTACCTTCTGTAGGAGTTCTTGTGGGGTGTCCTTTCTATGCCTGCTATCAATTGTGTCATCTACATACCTTGTTTTAGATGATTGTGGCTGTCAGTAATGAATCCTGAGATGACTTCCAAATCTCAGAAGCTTCACAGTATAAGTCGAATAAGTCCAATGAAGACACATGTTTTTTTTTGTTTTTTTTTACACACCCTTTTCTATATTTGTATATTTACAGAATTCATTTTCTATCCATATGCAGGCAGTTTACTGCCAGTTTCAGTCCTGGATTATCACAACCAATTATCAGTGTATTAGTTGACCAAAATGCTTGTGTAGATTTACTTGTAGACAATCATTTTAAATGACTATTCAAAAGATCATATTTGATATATTGTCACAGCTGTCATATCAGAATGAATTTTAAAAAACTTAAAATTGGCATATTTTTTGTTTATCAATTCTAACACTGAAGATAAAAATAATCAACATTTTAGCAGGATAGGCATTTTTAAGAAAGGTAAAAATTTGACCCAAATACAAAAGATTTGTGTAGTCAATAGAGAAAACACAATGAATAATCAAACATCAACTGTAGTTTCTGAAATTTCATGCTGATGATAGGTTATTCAAAGCAGGTATGATGGGATGCTAAAACATTCTTGACCAAGGTCACTTCTAAAAATTAAACCAAGTGACTAAACATCAGAATTTGTTTTAAAGTCCCTTTTGGATCAGACCAACAACTTTTCAGTACTCATTCAAAAAGCAGTTGAGATTGATAATCAATATTTTTAAAATGCACAAATCAATCAATTAAAATTATCTGCCCCAGCTGCTTGATTAATTCGTCATTTTAATTTTTGGATTCTATACTGGTTAAGCAGAAGAAGAAAAAAAACAAGTGGGCTATATTTAAATGTTTCATTTTTCTAAACAAATTGTGACAAGTAATGAAAAGTGGGTAATTTACAACAAGAAATGCAAAATTAAATACTACTAATCATAGCAAATTCTAGTCTTTATCCAAAGAAAGCATCTGGGCATATAGTGAGATGAGAATAAAGCTATCTACTCTGAGATTCAAACATGCTCTACTCCTAATTAGATAAGTGAAGGGAACAATTGAAAAGTGGCTATCTGGACTTGATTATTAGAAAGGATATATTTCGTCAGAGTAGACTACATATTTCTCTGGTGAGTAGACAAAAATTAGTTAACTGGTAAGTTTTCACTCTGTCGTACTGATATTGTCATTTTGGCTTATTTATTTCAGTCTTTACAAAATTTTGCTGAATAAAATAAATTTTTTAAATCAATATCCTGGAAAACTACAAAAAGGCATCTACAGCGGTTAGGATAATACCTTCTAAGAGAACAAAATTATAAAGCTGCTTGAAATACAACAGAAAATGGAACAAAAGAGGAAATATGTTATTCAACAAAATATCTTCATAAATCAAACAAATATTTTGACCACGTAGTAGCTTAACAAAATTAATAGTCAACATTATTTACTTTGTTTTACATCTCATCTTTTACATTAGTATACCAAGAGGGTTAATACTATTTTAGAGCAAAACAGAGTGAAGCATCAAAGAATTTCTACTGAAGAAATATTGTGATATGAAATTCCAAATCAATTTTCTATTTTGTATCTATAAAGTACAATAAACCGATTTAATGAAGCATGACAAATTTCAGGTTTAACAGTTTTCATTAACATTCTATTAACATATTAAACAATAAAATAATATAAATTTTATTTCCTATTTTAAAAAAAAGTTAAAAACAGTATATTTTAATTACAATAAAAAAATCTTGTTAAATTTTAGATTATTGCCATATAAGTTTAAAAAATAAATAAAATAATTTAAAAAATAAAAATAATACTCAATTGTCAATTTAATTTTATTTTTTGCATTAAACAGAAATAAAAAAATTTTTTTAAAAAATCACATTCATGTTTCATAAATTTTCAACATCAGACAATCCTTATAAGTTCATTAAAATGACAGTTTACTTAATGTATATAATCACAAAATAGGTTTGATAAGCTTTCTCTAGCAGATAGTATTTAAGCATTAAACACCGTCACCAGTGTCCACTCTTATAATTAGATGGGCTCAATCTTTTAGATCAAAATTGTTTAAAAAGAAATAAATATTTGTACAATTTATCAAATGCATGTCATCCATAGAAATAAGTACAACCACAATTTTGATCTAAAGAATGCTACACTTGTTAAAAGAGAAAGTAACTTACAGACAGAAAAGTCTTGAGAGTGCCACTATTGAATCTTATCAAAATATAAATTTGCACCACAGATTTTCTTCAAATATCTCCAATCCTCTTATCCCAAGCCAATATACATCACAACAACATTTTTACTTTAATCTATGAATACTTGTTGCAAAATAAAGTCCTTATATTTGCCTTCATAATGAATGATTTTCAAGAGTTTCGCTATCGAAGATGTTTAAAAATTGAATTTATACAATTTATCAAATGCATTAGCCATATATAGAAATAAGTTCAACCACAACTTCAATCTAAAAGTGAAAGTAACTTAGACAGAAAATTCTTGAGAATGCCGCTATCAAATCAAATTTTTTTCAAATATCTGTTCCTAAAAAAAAATATTACTTTCCCAAGCAAACATACATGCCTATTAAAAATATTTAAAATTGAAAGCTATTATTGAAAATATATAACACACAAATTAATTTTTCAAACTATAATAATATAAATTACAATTTACATTAAAAGTTTTAAATATTCAAAAACATTACAATTCTGAAAAAAATAACGTGTTTACTTCTGTTTATAAATACTTGTTGTAAAATAAAATTCTTGCATATATCAGCAGCCATAGAAACCAGAGTGAAAAGCATACAACTTAAGTGAGATCAATGACACTTTAAGGAACTCTGATATCAAACTTTTCCAACAGTCATGGAAAAAAGCAAAACCAGACAGTGAACAACTGAAAGTTGAATAAAAATGCAAGCACCCACTAACCACATTATGAATATTGATTAACAGGAAGGTATCTTCTGATTGGCTACCAAGTTAATTCGAGTCTACAGAAATGGTCTTGAAAGATTCAAAATGTCTGGATACCTTCTGGATAGAACCTGTCTATTATATACCTTAGTAGAACAATTACCATGAAAGAATTTATAGAAAAGACAGAGAAGCTATGTTAAAGCAGTGGGAAAGTGACTTAAGCTGAGATGCCAGTCAGGACTAATAACATTACAGATTCTTTGTATTTTATCAAGAAAATACAAATATATAGCAGGAACACCAGACCAGATATGGCAGCAATATTCAAAACAAGGATAAATAACATTTTTTGTCTAGTATAGGATCATTTGCTGAGTAACAGATAGAAGAAAGACAAGGATAATAGTTCAAATATAAATAGTGTAAATAATGATAACACCACATTCCAAAATTTCAGACAGGTGATTAGGTGATGAAGACAATAGTCCAAATGTAAATAATAATAACTACCCATCCCAAAAATTCAGACAGAAGGTGATCAGATGATAACACAAAGACAATAGTCCAAATGTAAATAATGATAACTCCTCAGCCCAGAAATTCAGACAAAAACAAATGAAAAGAGGTTTTATTTTCATCTGCTGTTACCCAGCATTATATGTATCAAAGCCAAAGTCAAACATAGTTCGGTATATGTAAGTATTATATTTGACATTGAAATTCTTTTTTAAAAAAATGATTTTACTAAAAACTGTTGGTTTAGTAACAGTTAACCTTTTTTTCTTTACCTGAAAGATCCAAAATCTATGTGACATGAACATTTTATTGCACAGCACAAGGTTTTAACATGCTTAGAGGGAACACTGTTTAGAGATCTATCATGACAGTGACAGCTGTTCAAAAATAGTGTGTAATGAAAATTCTGATTTTGACAAAGAAAAAAAAAATCTATTTAGAATTTCTTCAAGTAATCATTTTCAATTGTGCAGAATTTCTCAAAACTAAGAGGTTAAAGATTTATAAAAATCAAAAATAAATAAAGCCCAAAAGAACAAAAATGCTATTTTATTCTTCTTGAAAAAGAAATTATATAAGACATTTTTGTTTTATTGCCAGGTTAAATTTAAATTTCCCAGTTTCCTGCATACCAAATAGAAAATAGCCAATATGAAAATTTACACCATATTCAGGATGATGCTAAAAATTCTCAGTCAGTCCCACCTCTCGCAAATCAGTATTCTGAGGTTTGGTCATTGAAATACTGATCTTAGAAGCTGAGCTGAGAACTTGTCAGCACTCCATTGTATGTTGTAAATTTTCATATTAACTACTGTAAGTTTGTTATGCAATAAACAAGAAACCTAAATTTTTATAGGCAATAAAATAAAGTAAATCGTTGGCTCAATTATTTGTCAACAGTGTAACAACCAAGATGGCTAAAGTTCTGTGCCAAGTAGCACTTGATACTCGTAACAACCACTTTCCAATGACAAGAAGATTAGTTTTACAACTGTGAAATTAATATCTAGATGATATAGTCACATAGAGCAATGCATAAACTACATCTAAAGTTTATGAGTCCCATAACTCATGAAAGCCACAGGGGTACCACATGTACTGCAGCTATAACAGCAGCAGTGTGTCTATGGCAAAATAACCAGATGGAAGCCATCACTTTTCAGCTTGATGTAACAGAATGTCATAGACAAGAAAAAAATTTGATATCACGATATACATTAGAGTCCTAGGGACACATGTACTGTAGCCATAGAAGCAGTAGTATGTCTAGGACAAGATATTCCAACCTCCCCAAGCTGATTTGAATTCAGAGTTTTCCTTCCTCTAGACTGGTTACCAATCAAGGCTACACAGTGGTCTGGTCTACTATTTATATACAGCTGGGGAGGGATATTTAAGTGAATGTAACTAGCTTGACTAGAATTCAAACTTGGCTCTTTGATGTCTCATTCTGAGCCAATATCCATTACACCACTGCACACACACTCACCTGTTTTTAGAATTGAACAGCCGTACCTGGCACATGTGATTTGATTATAGTGGTGAAGACTTGCGCAGAACTAACAACTTCTTTTTAGAAGAACCAAAGACAAAACTGGTTCACACAGTGTTCCATAAGATCTCCAAACAGGTTTTGAATTTTCCTTCTCCTAGACTGTTTGCCAATTAAAGTGAAAGATCCCACTCTGCCTTACTATTTGAACTGGGAAGTTGAAGAGATGACTTCATACATTTCCCAAGGTTATTAGTATATAAGTGAATGTAACAAGCTCAACTGGAATTCAAACTTGGATTTCCAATTTCTAATTTCAAGATGGTATCCCATTGCAACACTGTATACACTCTTCTAAAGTTCTCTTTTTGTAATACAATTTTTTTATCCCCTGATTTATGATTACTGGTTTAATGAAAAGCAAAAACTGTCCTATATAAAAAGTAGAAATAGTTTTAAATAAAACACAAGGAGTGACTTGCATGTCAGATCAAATATCATTTCAAGAACTTTTTAGGAAATGAGATTTTTTAAATTAACTCAAAGAAGACCTAATGTCATTTATAGTTGTTAAAAAAAAAAAAAAATGTCTAATAACTTACTGAAGTAATATGTAGAACATTTTAAAAATTAAAGATTTAAATGAAATTAAAATCTGACTAAAGTTAACTCTTTTTAAGAGAAAAAAAGTGCAACATTTATTTAAGATCTAACAAGTCACCATTTACAAAGAATAGCAACAGAATTAAGCCAACAAACATTACCAAAAGATCAATTAATTAATGTAAAAGGTAAGTATTAAATATATTACACTGTTTAAGTTATAACCTTGTGCAACTTAATTGAAACAAAAATATCTTTCTAGGATCTTTCACACTTTCCTTGATCACACACGTCATCTTTCGGCATTGTTTTTCTGACTACATTTTCCCTTTACGCTTTGGACCGAGAGTTGAAAGGGTGATACCAATAATATCCGCAATCTCTCTGTAAGGCTTTCCAGTGTGTTCATGCAGTGTTACAATTTTTTTATGATTCCTTCAAGCAATGTCCATTGCAAACAAAGTTCGTAAAACAACTAATCAACAGGTAAGACAATAGTGTCTGGGTTTGATAAAAATTTAATGCAGTCATGAATGATGCAATATTTTCTACAAACAAAATTCAACAATAATTTTTTTTTTGTTCCTTAATTCTTTCCCTGTTCTTCTAACACATGAACTGTAAACTACCAGCAATGCCAACTTGAATTCAGATAAGTTCTAACACAAAAGTTCACAGCAGATAATTGAATAAATAAGAAAACCTTCGTGGATAAAAGCGTTGGTTAGATCCAATGACTTGACCCAAAGAGTTGTGAGTTCAATACTTGACCTGCAGTGGAGAACAAATAATTCAGAGTTAAGTTAAAGAAAGATAACTAAATGACATCCAGAAGTGGCATTGCACATGGAATGAGAATAATATACCCCAGTGATCAGAATAAAGGATTCATTTCAAGATTCCAAGCACCTGTTGAAGGCCAGAGTGTACAACAGCTAAAACAATGTGAATATGTCAATAAAGATGAAGACAACAGTCCGAACAATGCAAATAAAGAAAACTTTGATTTCTTGTTCAAACTGTATTTGATGATAAGCCTGGATATTTTAACATATTAATTTTTTTAAACTAAACATAGATTGCATCTATTGTAAAGGTTATTGGGGTGCAGGCTAAACCTATTGGGTTGAGTTCCTCCTTTTTCATTTCCCAAAATCTTCAGGAAAGTGAAGTTTGGAATTTTAGATTGGGGTTAGAAAAGAAGTGTTTATGGGAGTAGTAACATTGTTTAAACTCTCCCACCAAAATTCCAGTGTAAACTTGACAATTACTTTTGTTATTTATAGGGGAAACGTTGGCTTGGTAAATCACTTGAGTAGACTTGCATTTTCCTTCCACAGGACAATTGTTGATAGACCTACAATTGCAAGAGTATTATACCAGTTTTAACATTAGTTCTACCTAAATTCTTTAAAATTTGTCTATTACGGAAATTTATGATGATATCCATATTATGTGTGCAAGAATAATTTTAATAGTATTTCTATTAAAGATTCTGCATAGGAGGTTATTGGTTCATTCTGAAGTTAAGTTTTTAATATAATTTATTTTGATATTTTCATTATTCAAAGCTCTTTTAAATTATAACCTTGATAACTTGAAAAGCCCAGGTAGTGTCTGACTCATTTCTTTCTTATATATACTTTTCTATTTTTAATTTATTTTATCTATTCTTACTTCTATTCCAACTTCCATCACCAAGTGGCAACTTTACTGTTCTGTTAGCTAGACTCTGCCCTGTTTTTTCTTTTTCTCTAACCACTTTTTTTTACTTTACAGACAAACAATTTTATTTTACCATAATGGTTTGTTATCACTGATGAGTATTCAATTCACTCATTGAAATGGCCATATATTTTTGAAAATTTGAATTGTGTATATATATATATATATATATATATATATATATAGAGAGAGAGAGAGAGAGAGAGAGAGAGATATCAATCTAGATTTGTTTGAACTGTCACTAACACCATCTGAAACTTGGTAGGAGTTTACTATTTTAGCACCTATAACTTTGCCCCAAAACGTCACAACAGCTTTGCTTTATCAATCTGTAAAGAGAGTAGCCATCTAGCTTTAATCCATCCATCTGGCCCAATAAAAATAGCATGGCATTCATCATTGAAAAGTGCTTGGAAAATCAGTCTTTCTGTTTCTATTACCTATTTCATCCAATTCTCCTTATTGGTATCGTGGAAACCTAATGATTAGTCTTGCATACTTTGCCACTTGAATGAGAAGCCAATATTTTGTGCATGCTGACACTTACTCACTGCCCTGAAAATTTCAAAGTTCAACATTTTTATAAATCTGCTCTTCATATAGGACACAGATTAGCAAGATAAAGCTCATTAACAGACCAGCATCACAGTTGTCCAGAAACATCAAGAAACTTCTTCAATCTAGTGGTACTTATTGGTCATTTCAACCATTTCCAGCATCATTTAACCTTTTGTAAGATCTGTCAAATCAGCTTTACAACAGATTTTAAAGCATGAAACTTGCAACATGACATGAATATTAGTAACTTTGAAATTCTGACCATTTCATACAAATGGTTACTTTTTTTCATAACTAAAAAACATGAAATGATTACATTCTATCATATAGTCAAATACTTGAAATTTTTTCCTTTTCATTAAAGTCAAAAATTATTCTTGTCTCAAAACTTATTCTTAAACGATTTTCTTTAGAATACAATTACTTTGTTGTAATGTACAGCCAGCATGTGTTACAGTTGAAGAAAAACCTAACCAATTGCTCTCCTAGCAACTAAGCAGAGAGAGAGAGAGGGGGAAAGAGACGATAGGTAACAAAAATAACACCGCCTTGGAAATTACAACTTAAAGAACAAAATGCCAATAGGACTGACTTTGTAAAACACTTTTTTGCCAACTGCTGGTTTTTCTGTTGCTTTTATTAGCATGAGGCATCTTACAAAGATCCAAATCTTGACCAGTTTCACAGAGGCCCGTATCTAAATAGGTCAACAGGAAAACCCAGATGTAACTTGTGTTGACAAACATGTTTGCACATGATCTGGGGTCTCATTTGCATCTGTATCAATGCACCTTCACCACATATTTCAATAAAATTAAATTACATAATCAATAATTTCTTAAGTAGATTCAATGAATTTTAACTTTGAATTTAGAACATTTCACTAACGCAAAAAAACAATCTAACATTAAATCTTTTCTGATTTTGTCCAAAATACTACAAACATATTTATATTACAGATAATGAATGTCTAGTTGTTCTAACTTTCAGTTCTGTACCTTTGACTGCTCGACCAAGAATGATTTCATGTTTCACATATACTTACCAAATAGCTACCAGTGTCCCCATGTCTCAATAAAAATAGATCATTACTATGAAACTTTACCTAAACTGAAAAGGTGTAAAACAATAAAGAAATTATTTTTAATTTAAAACAGAAAAAACTTTTGAGAGTTCTCAGCTCATCAAAATAACATTGCAGACTCTGGCTACAATCAACAGTGATTGCAAAAAAAAAGTATGCCTTTAATTTTGATCAGTTGAGGACAAGTTTACAGCATGTCCTGAGTGCTTACTGATAAATGGATGAAAAATGGAAGATAAAGCAGTTAAGTATTATATCAGCTTTTGAGCATCCGACACCAGCCTCAACAGATGGCAAACCTCAACTTCTGACATCAAAGGAGACAGACATAAAAGGCTATTTTTGTAGTCGGAAAACATTCAAAAATTATTCCAACTGCGTCTTCGCCATATGCCATTTCAAATAGCAATCAAACCTTTCAGTGTTTTTTTTAAAGTGAAATGGCCCAGTGAATATTTGAAAAATGTCACACTTGCATTTGATTTCATTACTTATTGCAATATATTGGTCAAAGAATTTCATCTGAATTAGATCAAAGCAAACTGTCATGTATATCCTGCATTTTCATTTTTTTTTTTTAAATAGAGAACATGAGAAAGTAATCATGTGCTTTACAATTTTATAAAGGCAACTGTCATTTCAAAACATTAGAATAGTTTAATGTGAAGCTCAGAGTGTATTTGAAGTCAAAGTGAATTAAAATAATGGAAAAGAAAAAGGGATAAAATATATCCAGATATGTCGATAACAATAATAGGAAGAAATTTTTGGCAGACTTGGACCTTCATGCTTTTAAAAAAAAAAAAAAAAAAAACAGTATGCTGAAACCCATTTTTCCCTTGATACCACTTATTTTAACTACCTTCCATCCTCAATAATGTTCGTTTTAAAAAGCAATTATTAGAATTTTAATAAAGCTTTAACATATGAAAGTGAATTTATATTTTTGTTCTTGAGAATTTACAATAAAATTATTAAACACTATTAAATTGTTTATTTACAAGAATAATTTTATATTTTCAACATTCTAAAAACTAATACAATTAAAACTAATAAATGCAATATTTATCAACTTCTCTAATTTATAAAGAAATAAATATGAACATTTCTTATTCATAAGGATTTCCTAAGTTATTTAAATATGTGCACCAACTATAAAAACAATCATTATTTACCATTACATAAAGTTCTAATTGATTAGCAATTAGATATTTTGTCAACCATTCTAATAAAGAATACAGTAGTGTAAATAAACAATTTAATAGTGCTTTTTACTTTTGTTGTCAATTCTCAAAAACAAAGAAAATGTATAAATTTACTTTCATATGTTTTATTACAATTTTAATCATGACTTTTTAAAGGAATAAACATTGCCAAGGATCAAAAGCAGAAAAACCACCCTTAAGAGACACAAAGATCACAAGTTTGTCAAATTTTTTATAACTGAAAATAAGTTTCTTTATATCAAAGTAATTCACAATAAACTTTAAATCTTAGTTTTCACTGTATTGTTCCAACCATGTAGAGACCAAAAAAAAAGACAATTTGTGATATATATTCATGGTACTATCGTACTCTCTGGTAGAAAGAGAATATATCTAAAAAACAGTCTCTTCCACTCACCATGGCATTATGGCAATATTTAGTCTTCAATTCTCTTGTCAACTTTCACCAGGCCTTTTCACAATTCCATTCATACTAACAAGATGTTAACTGAAATGCTACACAGGGTTGGAGCTGTGCAGTTGGTGAAAAACTGCCAAAGAGATTTTGTAGTATATGTTCACATTTGCACAGTATTTGAAATGCTAAACAAGTTTATATTTCATAAAGTTAATCTGGAATTATTACTCATGTGGAAGAGGGAGAAAGTTTGTTTTTTTTTCAGTTTTTAACTTGTATCCATAGTATTTACATCTTGTTGTACCTTTTTTATTTTTTTCATTTCAAAATCTTTGATTTGTATTTTCTATTATTTTTGAATTTATGAACAAAACAAAAATGATCATTTTTTTTTTACAAACAATACAACTGAAGTTGGGTATAGTTCCCACAGATCTCATACCCTGATTGAGCACCCTGGAAGAATGGTAGACTTTGAAAAACTGTAGCTACTCTGGCATCTACGCATCGTGCATTCAGCAATGAATTAGAATACTCTCAGCTATTGGGTGTGTATAATGATAATATACACACTAAAAAGTCTGCCTCCTACCGAGTGCCCATAGCTCAGAGGTAGAATCACCAACTGACGCCAATTGGGTCGAGTCTCAATCCTGGGTAAAAAGCAATCGGCTGTCTAATCGTACTGATGAGCTGTGATACAGTGAAACAGATCTGTCTGCAGATGACTATATATATATATATATATATATATAACAATTTTGTTTTTAGCAGCACAAATTCATTTAGAGATTTTTTTTTTAATCTGCTCTTGTTTTTAACATCACAATGTGGTCTTTTCTCCTTATCTCGACACTGACAGTTTTGCCAAGAATTTTTATCATACAATTATTATATTGTATAATAATATCCACTTCTTTCCTTATCTATTCCAAGTAAAAAAAACAAAAAAAAAAAAAAAAACGTTTCAAACTGTTTCATTAAAAAAAAATAATAATAATATATACATGAAATGCTATTTGATGTGAGCACTTCTGATCAAAAGTATTTATTACTCTTGTCATAATAAAGTATAAGATAAAAATTTCTCCTGAAATCCTGGTTAAGTAAACAACCCAAAAGTTCAGGTTTGTTTTTTGGTGGGAAAATCTTGAAAATAACTTTTCCTTAAACCCAATATTCAAACCTTCAAATGGAATTATGTGCATAAAACAATTTACTTTGCTAAAATTTCTAAAGGCTGAAAGCGATAGAAGAGAATGAGGAAGAGTGAGAGAGAGAGAGTGATAGAGGGGGTGATAGGGAGTAGAAATAGGATGAGGAGAATGAGGGGGTAGAAAGAAAGTATGTGTACACATACACCACACTTAACAAATAGTAAGCTGTGATTATACAAGAAAAAACTTTTGGGGGCAAAAATATTTTGTATCACTCAACAAATGAATGGACAAAAGAAGCAAAAATTTTAAAAAAATAAGATTTTTAAAAAAATGCCTAAAAAATTACAATAATCAAAAATTAAAGTTTTATTCCTGTATTGCAGGAAAGATAAAAATAAAAACAGTGTCAACTCAGGATGAAGAAAAATAGTTAAAATTATAAAATGGGACAATAAAGAGCATGAAACATTAAGGGATTTATGATATCTATGATAAAAATTGGTGGTTAGGATGTGTGCTTGAAAAATATCCTGATATTATTTTTAGTTTTGTTGATCCAATAACTGATTCTGGAAGAATTTATAAACTTTCAAAAATTAATATTGAAAAAGTGTTGTAGAGCAGCTGAGACCTCTCTGGCACTCTCAAAGATGGAATGGTCTGTGAACCAAAATGGCTATATAAATAAAAATTAATAGCAATCAGAAATTCAGAGCGCCATTAATGATTATCAACCTGCGCTCTCTGTAACTAACTTAACCTCTCCTCTCTTTCTAATTATTGTTGTCCTGTCTTATCTGTGTTTGTCTTGTTTGTACTTAATATCCATTAGCACAGATACTGTGCTGTAGATACTTCAGCACATATTATCTGGTATCGTACTGCAACCTTGAAAATAAAAAAACTTCAAATATTTTAGGAAAGAGATTTCTTGAAGTTACCTTAAATAAAGATACAACCAAGGTTGGTCATTACAAAAAAATTGAGTAAAAAGTAAATATATGCAAATTAGTAAAAAGTATATGCAAATTTTTATTTTTGATTTAAACATGTATTTCATCAAGCAGAAAAATAAGTTTGCTTGCTAATCTCTTAGTAAATATTAAGAATCTTTCTTCAAATATTCATTTCAACAATGTTTCATTTTTCAGATCAAAACTTAATTTTTAAATATTTAAAAAAAAAAAATGTTGAAAATTTGACCATCATGCATTCAGTATACCACATCAAATATCAACAAAATTTTGTTATCCATTAATATCATTTGTTGCATATTTTCATATTATTTTATGTTAACATTCTTAACATTAATTCATGACACTTTTTTTAATTATTATCATTACGTCATTTTTTCATCTAAAAATCTGTTGTATAGTAAAAATTAAAACACAACCAAAAATAAGGTTGTTTATTTTCCACTGAAATGGTTAACACTTCAAGTTAGTGGAAAATATGAGGCTAAGAAGACATAGTGTATTGCTCCTCTGAAGTGAAATGTAAACAGTTTTGCTTTGTTATGACTGAGTAGAGAGTTCAAATCTTCACTGGGTGCACCATATTTTTGGTTTTGTGCCACATCTAATGTATGCTTAGGAAAAAAAAACACATTTGAGTAAACAGATGTTTTTGCTTTTGTTTTTTTTAAACAGTGAAATTAATGTCTACCAGCCTAGAGATTGAGAAGTAATACATGTATCTTATTTCAAAACAGAACATCATTCTTAAAGCCATAGGATACCAGGTCATTTTTCCTGACTTTTCAGCCTGTCAAATTTCAATAACATGCAAAGGAAGTGCCTGAAGCAAAGTTTATGACAAAGAGAATTAAGATAAACAAAAGAATGAAAGTTTACACTTCCTTGAATGGCTTCAAGTAGACAACAAAGGAGTAACAAAATTCTCTATTAACCTAAAAGAAAAAGCAGAATTCTATATTAACCTTTGCACTAATGATTCTTGAAAGTTATTACAGTTGCTGAATGTACATTTTCATAAGAATTCACTCTTTTACATTCAGATATGATTGATTGGTTGGCTTTGATTTTTGTTTTTACAGCTTATCAATGCATTATTTAAATCTGAAACATATTTTGGATCACAATTTTTTTTTTTCCACCTGAATATTGCATTAACATTTTTTTTTCTTCAAAATAATGAATTTTTTTCTCCAAATGTAAATCCTATTTAACCCATAGCTGGAAGAAAGAGTTCAATTCATACCTTTCCCCAAAGGCATTTCAACTGTTCTCCGAATTCTACTTCCATGTTTCTGGTATCCATTATACCAGCCACACTGCCTTCAGATAAACTACATTATAATTCAGAATAAAGTGTAATGATATAAAGCATTAATACATGCCAGGCTCAACTTGAATTTCAGCCATGTATACTCTGGCCACCTTCAAATGTTATTCATTGCATTCAGTAACCTTGGAATTTTTAACTGAACCATTATTCAGACCATATGGGTTGATGTTTCTCATTCCACTTTTCATGCTTACAGGACATTCTCTATCAATTAATACTCACCAGTCTTATTCAAACACTAAAAATGAATTCCCTGTAGGTTACCCAGATTGACATAAACCTGATGAAGGCCAGAGGACACCCTGGATGAAACATTGTCATGATGACAACAAATAAGAGGACAATAGTCCGAATGTAAATAGTGTAAATAATGATATAGTGATTTATATTTACTATACTGTGTTGGGGGGTCATTTAGCTTAGCTTGTATGGCAGAGTATCCAAACAAAACCAAAATGACAGTGGTGCTCATGAGAAATTGCTATCAGCATCTTTAATTGTTATTTTCTATTTCCCCAAAATGGGCCAGTACATCCAGACAATAATGTTATAACAATACAGCAGTAAAAGTGTTAAATTAATAAACAGATGTGCCATAGAATGGAGAAAGAAAATGTTTGTAGTCAGGTCATTGTTTAAAGCTTGCATACAAATTATAGTCTTGAAGTCTTGTGACTGCCAGGAAAAGTAAGAAGTAAATGACTTACTATAATCGAGCATCATACAAAGAAAGGCAAAGAATGAATTTATGTATGAATAGGTTTGCAGAATGGCTACCTCAAATAGAAAAGAAATACTAAGGGTTTACAAAGTTTATGCAGACACTGAAAAGAATGTATTGGGGTGCTGAAAAGTTGTCTGATTAACCAAGAACAATTAAAAAATAAAACGTTTAGGCCAGGTTGAGAACTTTTCAGCAACTCCTCATACAGAAAGCTAGTAGCTATAAATCTTTATAAAAGAATAAATAAATAAATAAAACAAGAAAAAAATGAAAAGATAGACGGCAAAAAATAAAAAATAAAAAACGAAACATAACATAAAAAGAAATAAAAAATGTTCATCACAATTGGCTATATTTTTATTCATATTTAAATTTACTTTTATAAAAGATGAATTAATTATTTTTCCACCCTGCAACCGCTTTCTCACAGACTAAAAGTCACAAGCCTCTCACTGCTCTATTGCTATTACCATAGAAAGTGTCCAGACAAACTACCTTCCTTAGTTCCACCAGTTCTATCCTTTATGGCTAAAACCTGCCATGCCATGCACATGGTAGCAAACCACACTGATTCTTGTTATATTCCATTGGTTAGTTGCAAGTGCCACTCAAGCAGCTTCTTCCCACAAACCACTGCTTTGTGCAACCAACTCCCAAGAGGATGCTTCCTGAATCTTAACCTGTTCAAGTTTAGGATTAACT
Organism: Ascarosepion bandense; assembly: GCA_037127315.1. Taxonomy (NCBI): domain Eukaryota; kingdom Metazoa; phylum Mollusca; class Cephalopoda; order Sepiida; family Sepiidae; genus Ascarosepion; species Ascarosepion bandense. Next base: position 2,749,421 of record JBBBDQ010001412.1, on the reverse strand, counting down.
GTTAACTTCCCAACATAAACTGTGCCTCTGTAACTCTGTTGTAACTCTAAAAGGTTACTGCATGAGTAATCACCAAAACAGAGGTTGAGAATAATAGTGTATCAACAAATACAAGACTTGCACGCTGCATGAAGTAGATACTCTGCTAGTGAATTGTTAGTCAGTATAATCTTCCCTTTACTCTAATCGTATCCACCCATCTTAGACAATAGGAACATACCATTACTGTATATAGGTAAGTATACAACCCTCTACCTTGAGTGACTCTTGAGCCTTGTACAGAGTGAACATTGTAAGAAATATATTTAACAATTTTTTTTTTAAATTTACTATGTTATATTTCCATTATGAAAAGTTTAAAAAAAATGTTACTACCTTAAAAGAAAGAGAGAATGAAATTATTTAAAACTAGTAGATTACTAATACAATAAAAAATAGGCACATATATCAAACTGATATTCACTGAACATTCTGAATAGTATGAGGCTTTTCACAGTAAAGATTGATTTTCATGGACCCCAAAAGAAAGAAATCTGGAGGTATGAAGTCTGGGTAGAATGCTAGCTACCAATTTTTTTTAACTTCTGACAGAGGAAATGTAATGAAATATACTGAATTAAAAAATTTCAAATTCTTTTCACCTTTCAGCTTTGTAAACCAAATTCATTATAATCACAGATAATTTTATCAAATTGTTACTCTTAGCAAAATTGGTCAGTGCCAAACAATTTATAACTTCAATGAAGTACATTTCAAGTTAATAGATTCCTCATTAATTTATTTAAATAAACAGCAAATTCTGTTTGTCCATTCATGTATCTGAACCCCTCCTACAACTCAAGCCACAATTATTCTACATAGACATATTATACATTTTTAGAATCTTTCAAATTATTATTGCAGTTTTTCTAAGCTGAACCAGAGGTTTCTTCAAGTTTGAGGCCAGAGGTCCAATTAACCCCCTGCCCTCACCTGAAGTGATTACAATAAATGGCATTCTCTGTATTTTTAAAAAGTGCCTTAAGTGTAACTAAGTTAAAAATTATACCCATAAGCTGAATATAATAGAGGTTTTTGTTTTTAAAAAAAAAAAAAATACTGCTGTTCAGGGGGAACATTTTTGTCATTAAGAAGACAATCCTTGATCAATGAAGACATAGAAGTTTAAGTAACATGCATGATAACACTAATGTCATGCTTTGCAGCAGCAAAATGGAGGGGGTCATAATAACTAAAAACAATTATGAATAAAATATTAATCTAATTAAAAGTCATACAAAAATAAAATAAAACAATCCCATCTTGTAAAAATATAACTTAAAATACATTCAACTTTTATTTTATAGGAATAAGATATGCATTTCTTTAAAGGGTAATTGAAACTTGTTGGGCTGTGAATCTCTGTGGCCAAGCTGTTTAAAGCACACTGGATCAGACAGTGGTTTTAAAGGGGTTTTAATGGTTACAAAAGTGGGGGGAAGCAGACTTGAATGCTGCCAGAGAGAACAGCTTCTTTATAAAGATTCTCAATGTTCAGGTAAGAAGGTGGATATTCATGGTTTAATACAAAAAGGAGTGTCTCCACAAACATGTATATCCAATAATATATATATATATATATATATATATATATATATATATATACACACACACACAGTTAAACAGATATATGGTTATATATACAGATAGATGGATACCATATGTGAGAAAAAGAGCACCATAACTCCACCAGAAATTTGGAAAAGAACATGCTAGTCTGCTTGGCATTCATGCCTGAAGCTCAAACCTGAATATTCCAAAGTGTTTGGGTGTCCATCTGAGGAAATGCAAAGGATTCAGAAAGATTTGGACGATATATTCTGTCAACATCATTGCGTTTTGCATGATCACTAATGATGGTGACATTAAGCCTCCATTCATCTTCCTACAGAGGCCTCCATTAAGTCTTAGTGCTACCCTGAGTCAAGGGGGTGTCTGCTGGAAGATGTCTGACACTAATACATACACACACACACCAAACCTCACAAACAGGAGAACCAAGTCTTGGCTGTCAGACAATTTCTGTGACCACATCACACCTTACATCTGGCCACCTCACTATCCAGACCGCAGCCTCCTTGATTATTATGGATTGGGAACTAGAAATCAACAAATCTCCTTGTAACACCTATGATGAACTGAAAGCATCAATTATGGCGGCTTTCACCAACTTTCACAAAGAGACTGATCAGAAGAAACGCAAGAAATTCCAGTCATCTGGAGGCAATGGCAATTTTATTGAACAAATTTACTTTATTCTTAATTTACTGCATTTCAAGATATATTTGTGTAATTTTGGTAAATATATCTGTTAAAACAAGATGGCAGTAATATTCTCATTTCAGCATAATTTAGATGACAATTTATCCATTGCACCCTGTAGTCATATATGGACATATAATTATATAAATAGATGGGGTTAGTCAAAAGTAGTACCCAAATCATGGAAAATATGTCATTAATATTTATCTTGCAGATTATTAATTTTCTTCATTAATCCTATTGGTCTTTGTTTTAACAATAGCTTTTTGGGCACATGAAAAGCCTTATACTATTCAGAAAGTTCAGTGAGAATTCTGAATTTCTGAACAGCATGCAAAGTTTGAGAAAATTGATACTGAACTTTACATGCATGTGTACCACTCTGCTTGGTGGCCTTCGTGCATTTATCATGAGAGAGGGCACATTGTACACTTCAAGAAAAACAACTTAGTACAGTTCTTTAAAAGATTTCCACAAAATAAATGATTAGATAAACAAGTCTTTCATTGATATCTTCTTGTACATTGTAAAACAAATGGTAAATAAACAATCAACTGACAGCCAGTAAAACATAAATCAGGTGAGGACTTTTAACTGTGTGTGTGTGTGTGTGTATACACACACACACACACACATGTATGTATATATATATATCATTTTACGAATGTTATGGAAAGTCATGAAATGAAATTTACCAACATATTTTGAATTGTTTGAACATTATTTTTTCATGGATACTTGTATTTGAGTAGATACTCAGTTTTTTTATAATTAAATAGTATATTTATTTATTAGCATCTGCCAGCCTGAATATGCAAATCCTGTCAAAGGATGCATATTTTCCTAACAGATTTCTCAAATATTCAAGTCAGTAGATACATATAATTATACTGTTTAATTATAAAAATCAGTATCTACTCAAATACAAGTATCCATTAAAAACTAATGGTCAAATAAATAAATTTAAAATTTCATTCATATATAACATACACACAAATATAAAATCTATGACTTAGCTGACTGATGTTATATTCAGCAGCTCTACTCGGAATTTTTATAGATAAATGTATGTGCAATTGTTTTGTTCACTCATCAGGAGGTATAAGCAAATTTCTATCAATTTTCTTATTATATAAAGTTAAAAGAAATAATTTATTTTATTTACTTTTTATTGGTGTTAGGTTGATTCCTCTTTGTTTGCTTGTATGCATGCATATGCGCACGTTTTGGGTGCCATGGCTATTTCATTCACATCAGTGGAACCTGCCTTATGTAACCCTCTTCATCAGCAATGGATTTTCTATGCAGGACCACAGACAATTTGCTAATGTTACCTGACCCCCAGTGAGCAACCACCTCCTAAACACTACCAGTACTAACATCAAGGAGTGAAAAATGAGTAGACTATTTCATTTTGCTTTGATTTAAGCCAGGAGCACTTCCTCATTGTTTTGTTATTGTAGTATTGTATCAAAATGTTATTACTTGTTGAACGTACATTACCCTATTTGATTGTCTGAAAGTGCGAAGGGCACTTAGGGACTGAAATATTTTCAGAGAAAGGTTGGGGGGGGGGACTCAAATAGCTCCTTCATTTTCATACTACAGCACTATCACATACACAACTTAAAAATGAGTGAGTGAAAATATGTTAATTCACTAAATTAAACAATAACTTTTCATTCATAGTCGTGGAGTTCTAATCTATTCTTGCCCTCTTTTCCACCCTCAAGCTGTTAGAATACAATTTCAAAACAACAAAAAAACAAACAACAACAAAAAAACAAACAACAACAAAAAAACAAACAACAACAAAAAAACAAACAACAACAAAAAAACAAACAACAACAAAAAAACAAACAACAACAAAAAAACAAACAACAAAAATACACAAAAAAAAACAAACAAAACAAAAAACGGTTCAACATCAATACATTCTGAAAAAGGAAATGTCTTGAAGATCAAATCTCATCAAAATCAGAGACTGATTAGTTTCATAGATTTTTTTTAAGCTTATAAAAATAGGAGGCCAATGGGGGGAGGGGGGGGCTTTGACTCCGCTAAGCTTTCCCATAGAATTGCCACTGCTGAGTTCACCTCATGGTCAAATGTCATCTGTTTTTGTACCAAAATGTATTGCATTTAACAAGTTCAAGAGATTGGGTATATCTATCTCTGTTTCACTATCCTATCCTGTTAGTTTTTGTATGCTTCATTCATATTTTTCTCTATGAATTATTGCAGATTCTCTTATACTATCACTCACTTCTAAGAAAAAATTGAAACTGTATAATTTGTGAATTTTGTTATATTACAAAAAATACCACACAGACTTCAATAACTAACTTTTTTTAAGACCACACCATTGTGAACAAATATTTTACTTGACCGTTAAATACTCTTAATATTTTTAAAATCCATTATGCCGATTAAATTTCTTTAAAATTAGGCCATCTTCTTATGTTCTCATTTATTTATTACCAGATTACATGGTAAAATTCTAATATGTACATTCTGGTGAGTGGAATATACGTTCCTGGCATAGATAGGTCATGAGCCTTAAGTGAGTGACCACCTGCTGTATGCAACAAGTTTTGATGGCAGTAGGGGTGGTCACATATGACCAGTTTCACTGTGTGTGTGAAAATAGGACACTGGGCTACACCAGGTAGTGAGTCTGCTTCATGCTTGTCACCATCCAATGCTGACCTGTGTTCACTTTTCTATTTACACACACTATCCCTGGTATTGGTCACTTTTATCCATAAATATAGCATATCTTGAGGAAAAAAAAAAAAAAATATCTATTGCTTTACATGTGACACATATTTGACCAATAAGAATCAACACCAAATCACAACATCCCAGTGTACTGTCTCTTTATAAAAATTCTTCATTTTTAACATGATCTCTGAAAAATCTTTCATGTTTTAACTCAACCTCTGAAGAAGCTTTAATAAAAGCAAAACATGTTAGATTGAGACAGTTCCCGATTTATTTCCTTTATTATATCATCTTGCCAGATTCTGATCCAGGCATCCAACTCATTATATATATATATATATATATATATATATATATATATATATAGATAGAGAGAGAGAGAGAGAGAGAGAGAGATTTAAACTTAAGAATAAACACTGACCTTGCACTTATTTTATAAAAGCAGTCGTATAACGTGAAGTCTTTTAACAACTCTGTTCATCCTTTCCCAATGAAAAGTCAACTATCCTGCTTCACAATGCTAACAAAGTGTTCAAAGCTGATTATAGTCTACCTTGAGATATGTCTCTCTTGCTTATACACTCAATTGTAGAACTGATATGCCGTTATTTCTACAGGAAACACAATCCAGTTCTTTGGGACACTATTCAGCCTCTCTCTAAGATAATCATTAATGAAAACAAGAGCAGTCTAGATTGAAAATGAAAAAGAATGTTATCTTTATTATCAGGAGAAAAAAATAACTTTATAGATAATGTCATAGATTTCTTCAGGGATTTGTTAGCAATGCTGTCAAGGTGAAAGCAATGGATAGAAAAAGCAGAGTTCAAAAAAACTCAAATAGAACGCTACTAGGGAAATAGAGATATTGATCAACTTGCATTCTTCCAAAATGGCTTTGGTTGAGAAGATGACAAACACTGCAGAAGCAAAGATATCATAATACAAACAGATTTTGATGAATACAATGACACAGAAAAAATCTTTTTATTCCTTTTATGAAAATACAAACTGATGATTAATATTTTTTAAAGTCAATATAAAGGGAAAAAATGTGCATGTTGATGTGTGTGTGTGTGTGTATACGTATGTGAATTAGGATTAAATATGGATTAGAATCCAAGAGAATAATAGGATAAGGAACAAATAGGAAATGTTTATAAATTTAACATTTCCCTTTTCCCACCAGATGTACAAACGTACACATTATCAACCAAATGCCAAATAAACAGAATTGTCATAAACAGACAAGAATTATACATACAAATGCTACTTGACAAGGTAAATGTATGCGAGGTCTACTTAACCAGTGAAAAACAAACAAGAATAAGAAATACCAAAATTTTCTTTTTTTCCTCCCTATTTAATCTCTGATGAAGCTTAAATAAAATCACATGTTAAATTTATGAACATTTCCTATTTGTTCCTTATGATGTGTGTGTGTTTCATTGAATAATCCTCTCTACTATAACAGAGCATTGTGCATATATTTTTCTCTTGTCACACTTGGGGGAGGGGGTGATTTTTTTTTTCTCGATGTCTTAATCTAAGATCTCTAAACTTATTTATAAATGGAACCTTGTGTGTGTGTGTTACCTATAGACTCCAAAACGGCTGAACAGATTTTCTTGAAAATTTACAGTTGTACTATAAGCGTCTGCATTTTGTGTCGAGGTACCCCTGATAAATATCGAAAATCGATAATCGAAAAAAATCGGGTTATAGAAGCAGTGGTCTGATTTTAATCAAATTTGATACACTCATAGACAAAGACATAAGAAACGATGTTCAGAAGTTTCAAGGTTGCAGTTCTTACAATAGTGCAGAAGATCGATAATATATATAAAAAAAGGCAAGATGTTTGTGTGTGTGTATTTTTTTTCAGCCCTTTTATTTTAGTTTTTGCTTCAGGTTTGGCTCTAAGTAGGTATAATTGTAGTTCTTAGTCTCAGCCATGATACCATTTACTCAGAGGGCTTATTTAGCCTTCAAAATTCAGTTTGATATCGATACCAGGAAATCAAAATTTGACTTACATCCATTCATTTTTCTTTCAGTCTACGGTTTCTCTTTAACTGGAAACAACTATTGCTTTTTAGTCTTTCGTGTCAACGTCCAAAGAGTCTCCAGGAACATGGATTAGTTTTAAAGCTTTCATTAAACCCGAGCAATGCCGGGCTATACTGCTAGTAATCAATAATAGGTACATCAATATATGTTACCGTCATTTTAGACAGCATATCAATATAAATATCTTGCTGTCATTTTCATGCCACAGTCCCACTCATATAGACATCTTTATTTTTATAATAATCCTTTCCAGTTCTGTAATAAGTTTGATTCAGTCAAGTTCCATAGGTGATACACACTTGGGCGATCATGTCTCTTTCAATTCATGACTGACTAAGTAGAAGATTTTCCTGCAGTAGGTTACCATTTATTTCTGCAGTAAACAGGTTACCAACCAAGGCTATAGAACTGCAAATCAACCCATAGCTGGAGGGGAAAAAAGATGAATGCATACCTTTCCCAAGGGCATTTGTGCATAAGTGAATGCAATGAATTCAACTAGAATTCGAACTCAGCTATCCAATTACTCATTTGAAGCTGATATCCACTGAGAACTGGAAAGGACCATTATAAAAATAAGTCGACATAATGTCTATATTATTCAATGCAACTTGTTTGAATGTAGACATGCTGCTTAAAAACTCTCCCCCATACACACAATCACTTTTTTTTTTTTTTTTAATTATTTTATTTGGTTGGTATGCATGTCTGTGCCAACATTTTTTTGGTCATCTTATGATTAACCTTTATCACTCTGTATGTGATTTCATTTGCTGTACAAAATGTTTATTCTACTACAGGTAACTGATCACTAAATTTGAATTTGTTTGAATTTCATAGTTGTGTTATCATATTCTGCTATGGCAACAGAAAACAACTGAGTGAAATTAACAATGAAGATGCTACAATTGAACGACACTGAAAAAGAATGCCAAGGAAAGAGAATATTAATTATGCAGAGTGCTACAGGTTAATATTACCGACTGCATGAATCTGTTTGCATAGAGTCAAAAACCCCAAGTAACCAGGTGATTCCAGATTATAATGGAAGGAGGGGTACTCAATTACTTACTTTGAAAATCAGCATTGAAATTCATGTATACCCAATTCAAACACTTTGTTAACAAGCTGCCTCCTTCAGTTTCCTAATTCCTGAATGATATTTGGTCAATTACTTGGATTTTATCTTCCTCCCTCCACTAAATATTGTTCATACTACCAATTTTTTTTTCATCCCTGCTTTAGTTATGGCTCTCCTGACTTTACGGGGATGGTTTGTTTCTGCCTTATCTACATGATGTTAAATGACATCTCAAATTCATATAAAATACAAAAGGATCCAATATTTGTTACTAAAAATGTTTATATTATATAATCTTTTTAAAACCTTTGACAATTGTCAAATAAAATGGAAAACAGCTACATGAATATTCTGCAAACAATTTCATCCTTTTATTACCTAGATTTTTTAAAACTGCAGACAAGATATTCTAATCAGCTCTAAAGATGATAATGAAAAAAAAAAAAAAGAAAGGCCTGAAATATTCTCTAAACTTGAGAGAAAGAAAGAAGTTGTGGCTCCAGATAACTGTGGTTACTTAAGCAAAGATCACTAGCTCAGTAGTAAAAAAAAAAAAAAAAAACACAAGGTAATACCCTTGCTAATAAAGAAAGGTTTGCAGGACATCACTTCAGCTACAGCAGCAAGAGAAGCCCAACTGCTCTTCAAGACACTGCCAGGTTAAAAGGACACTGTTTTGACTTTACTTTGCATTTTTCTCCATTCCAATATTCCTTTCATATTATCACTTCAAGTTTTCTTGTTCTATATTTCCAAGAACTTGAACATTTCTACCTGTCTAAAAGAATTTAATGCACAAAGGAATTTTTGTATAACTCTTACCATAAATAACTTGATTATTTCTTTATATAATTTGCATTTATTATCTTTTTTTTGATTTTTAAAGCCTTTTGCTGTTAATGTTTAATAAAAGCTTACAAACTATTACATTGCTATATACAGGCGCATAAAAAAAATACCTTTCACTGTATCTGCCTTGAAAAAGTCCATAAATGGAGAAAATATTTATGTCTAGATAAAACTGTAAAGACTTAAATACTGGTTCATAAAGAAAAAAAAAGTCTATTTCAAATCTAAAACATTTTAATATATTTCCAACTTTACTTTTCTTTTTTTTTTTTATTAAGTAACATTTATGTCATTCTGTACGTGTGTGTGTTTTTTTTTTCAGCCAAACTAAGTAAATTTTTTTTCATGATATTGTCAAGCAACCTTGGCATATACTTCTTCAACTAAAAGAATACACATTTTTTCTGATTTTCAGAAATTTTAATAAAATATCACCAAAAAAATTTATAGTCATCTAATTTGGAGACTTGATGTCAAATCTGATAATGTTCCCACACTGGGTAACTTAAAATCCTCCTGAAGTCTGTTACATCATGACCAAGATGTAGCAAAATATTCAAATGCTCTGATAAGAATATGAGAATCATAATGTCTGCCCGGTTCACACTCCACTCACTTCTATTGAACAGGTGTAGAGGCTCATCCCTTGTTCCCTGTTTAGGATGTGGTTTCCGGCTTTCTCTTTTCCAATCTTTTCACTCTTACGTAGCCCCCTGCACATCAGTGGTGTTACCGCCTTGCTCAGAGTGATATGATTTTTAAAAAAATAAAAAATAAAATAAAAAATCCTTTGTGGTGGCATAACATTAATATTTTTTTCTTATTATCAATTTTTAAATTACTAAGATAAATTGCTTCATTGATTTGTGACCAGTGCTTAAACACTGATATTCAACTTTTTGAAAGAGAAATAATTTTTATATATATATATATATATATATATATATATACACACACACACCAGCATAAGAACATTCAAATCTCAAGTTTTCAAAAATTTTTATTAAAATCCTCGGAATACCTCCAGTAAAAAAAAAAAAAAAAAAAAAAAGCAAGAGAAATTCAACAGCTTAGATGAACAGCTGATTGTTTGATTTATAGCAAGTAACTGCTGACACAAAATCTAGTTGATCAATATTCTGATAGAAATTTTCAAATGAGGATTTTGTTCTTTTCTAGAAACTGTGCCAACTTATCTTGCATATAGAAGCAGAAGTTTTAATTGTTGTTCTTAGTTGAGGACTATGTAATACACTTGATAGCAAATAATTAAATATTGATGGTGAATTTCTAGTTCATACTTTTTCTCTAATAACCCATTCCATAATCAAATGGAAAATACTTTTCACAAACAATATTGTTTGATTTGTCAGGTGTGTTGTCTCAAGGTATAGCCTTTGACTATTGTTCTCAATCATTCTGATCTTGGGAAAGACAAAATGTATAAACCTTATTACAGACATCACAGTTACCACAACAACCTGTTATACAGCACCTTTTGACCATTTTTAGAAAGGTTTTAGGGAACTGAAATTAAAAAAATATTAACTAAACTATTATTCTGTAAAAATTACATGGTGTTTCTAAAAAGTGTATGAACCTTATATTGTAAGATCTGGAAGGTTTAAAGCTTGGAATTAAAGTTTCAGGATTTTTTTTTTTTTTTAATCGTTTCACCCCAAGCAAGGCAGTACTACTACTGATACACAGGGAGCTACATAAGAGAGTAAAAGTTTAGGCAGAAGTGACGAGAAAGATGAGCCAGTTACAGGGGGTGTCAGAGAAAGGGCAAGAGAAGGATGGGAAAACAGTTGTGAAAGTAGAGAGAAAGGAAAAGAACAAGATACACAGAATGCTGTAGAAAGGATGAGGGAAGGACTGGAGTCAAGTGGATAAGAGGTGGGAATGATATTGCATTTAAATTCCTGGAGGTTGTAGCTGTCAGAAAAGCAAGTATACAGAAGGGAGTTCCACAGGTGGGAAGTGTGAGAAAAGAAGCTGCTGGAGTAAAATTGTCAGATGCATTTGGTAGGTTTAACTGTAAAAGAGTGGGACCTTGTTGCCGGTCTGGTTGCTCAAGTAAATTCTTGTGGAGGGGGCACCAGTGACCAAAGCTCACCAGAACAGAAGCCACGAAAATATTTGTAGAAGAGACAGAGGAAGGCCACATCCTGTCAGTGAGAAAGTACATGGAGTCGAGCTGACAGGTTTGGACCAATCACATTACATATTCTCCTTTGAAACCTGTTGAGAACCCTGAAATGAACAGCAGGGGTGCCTGACCAGATATGACAACAGTATTCTATGCATGGTTGAATGGTTAATTTGTATATGTGCAAGATGGATTCAGGTGGGAAAAACTTCCTGGTCTAACACAGTGATCCAACATTTAAAGTTTATATGAATGTGAGAATCTTTTAGAGACTAACATGGATTAAGAAATGCCAGGACAAAGGAATTTGGGATTCAGACATGGTAATTTTAGAGTTTGGAAAATCATATTTTTCAGAGGAGGGGGGTCAATCACTAAGCAAAATTAACCAATTTAATGTTTTTACTGTATTTTTTTTTTTTAATTTACTGTAAAATATTATACAACTTAATTTTGTTTTACACTTTTAACAACAATGCCTGTAAAATTCAATATACATTTTTTTTAAAATACCCATAAATATTTTTTTTAATTTTTAAGTCAATATATTTATTGTTATAAAGAATAATACCATAGACAAAATATTAATTTTTTTTCTTTTTTTCAAATGGACAAAATTTCTGTCTAGTATTGGTTAGATTCTTTTTTCAACAAAATCTTATCAACATACTTAATGTGTTACAAATGAATTTTATAATCAAAATATTTGTTATTACGAAAAATACTAACAAAGAAAAAATTTAACTTTCTGTGACAATTTTTAATGACATTTTTTGTGAACGTTATGTTTCGGATTTGTTTATTCGCCCATGTCTGAAAAGGACTTTCAGCAAAACGTATATGCATGTCTACACTGGGGAAGGGGTCAAGCCATAATATTTGGACAAACTACAAACACATGACCATAAAATCTGTTGCATATACATGAGATAAAATAATAATAAAAAAAAAAAATAAGTCACATTAGATAATTAAACAATTCTATATTGTAAATTTATGCCCAGGATCATCCAACATACATCCTTTCCTTACAAAACTAATATGATAACAAAGGATAATGAAAAACAATAGAGATGAGAAAAAATGAGAACAAAAGCAATAACAAATTGAATAACAGTTATCTATAAATATACCAGACATCAAAAATGTTAATTTAAAGCCGGCCATCCCTGTATCTTTAATGTTTTTTTTTTTGGGGGGGGGGGGGGTTATAATCGGTATTTATAATATTTTCTCACAAGAACCTCCACCCTCCAACTCCGCACAAAAAAATTAAATTTAAAATTCCCAATGTTTCTCGTTTGAGAACATGTGCAGTTGTACCAACATAAACAAATTTAGTCCAATGAAGTACAAAACGAGTCAGACAAAAACATTTTACATTGTTTATGAGATATAAAAATTTACATAATCTTATCCTATAAATAATTAAATTGATTCCATCAGTAAAACTATTATTAGTCCAAAGAAATTCTGTCTGGAGATTATAAGATTCACTTAACAGTTCTTTTCCTTTTTGTCAGTAATTGAGGTAGAATCATACACAAAAAGATCACAGAAGCCTTGTTTATTACTTGGAATGTGAAAACAGTTAAAAAAGGAGATTAATCATTAATTGCTTTTAGAGGTTATGCTGAAAATAAAAATGAAACCTATTTTTGCAAATTTGAATTTTTTTAAACTTTTTAATCTTTTAATTCAACTGTCCGAAAGACAACTCTTAGTTTTTCTTTTCTGTTTATCCGATAAAAACCAGAAAGAACACTCATCATAATAACAAGAAAATTAAGAACTAAATGACATATCAATAATTTTTCAAATGAGGTGTTTGACAACCCAAAGGTACAAATGCTGTGACAATGCCTTGGAGCACTAATGGTAGGTTAAGAAGAAATTGGTCCATTACACAAGCAACAAAATGAAATAAAGAAAAGAAATGTGGGGATAAATAAATTATTACAATCTTCCCTGCTGGCTAAAGTTGTTAGCAAGAATTTTAGCTGATAACAAAACTATTTTAGAAGATTTACTTAAATAAGAGTATAAATTCAATATGAGTATTTGTTTTTTTTGTTTTTCAGCGGAGCAGAAGGTTTATGCTTTTTTTTTTCTTTTACATTAAATATTTCCATTTTTAAATAAATAACCTTCCAGTTAAACATGACAAAATATTAGCAGATGAGTTGGTTTATTTTTTTTTGTACCTTAAAAAAGTGCCAATTCTTTCATTGCTTAATCAGTTCAAGTCTAGGGTTAACTTAACTTCCCCACATATCTGCGTAAACTGTGCCTATTATTCTGTAACTCTGTATCTCGAGTGGCTCCTGGGTCTTGTGCAGGGTGAATCTCACTTGAAAAAAATTCATAAGTACTATCTATTTATTGGGAGTGCTTAATGATATTTTGAAGGAAATTACAAATAGCAGCATAACAATGTTTCCAATTCTGCACAGAGGTACTCGAACTAGGATGAGTTTTACATCTTTCCAGTAGATCTGGTCCATGGTTTTTTGTAAAATTGTTATGTTTTTAACATGACAAAATAAAACGATGATGGAAAAATGACACACTCGCCAAGTATTGGAAATAACTAGGGAATTCATTATTGTAGAAACATGGGTACAGCAAACAGTTGTGAATGTTGAATAAGGATGTGGTTATAAAGAGCTTAGCAAGTCCTGCACGCCATGTTGCTGGGCTCCTGTCGGAAGTCCCTTCCTGTCTCCCAGCATGCACCTATTAGCTCTGTGATCGACTTCCTTGAATGGTCAAGGAGAGATAACTTTTGACCCCCTTTTTATGGTGGTCCCAATAAAAATAAATTGCTATGAAGTAATGCACAACTTTAATAAAACCAAATGAAGTCTTTACTTTACACAGCATAGTCCAACACATTTTAGAACTGCACAAACAAAAAAGGGGGAAAAGCAAGTTCTCGCCACATATCTCTGGTCATTGTTGTTAGATAAAATATGATTCCCCATATCAAATGGTTAAGAAACATTTGTATAATATTCTTTGTTATTTTGGATTGATTTTAAGAAAACACCCAATATCACTTTAAGGATTAAATTTGTTCAACTGACTGATGCCCAAAACTGAGATTATCAGATAACAAAGGATTTGGTCCTTAATAAGTTTTAATTACATAATGGTAAAATAAATAAATAAATAAAAAATAAAAAAAATATGGAACGTTTATTCTAAAAAGAGAAAGTATACACTGCAGTCCAGTGGTTCCTAAACAGTGTGGTGTACCTCTCATAGGTATGACAGAAGAAGATAGCAGGTGAGGTAGAATGATTGGAAGACAAAAATTTCAAACAGTTTAAAAAAATTCATATGTCAAAAATAAATGAGATTTCAAAATTTAAAATATAGATTACTTGTAACTGCATACATGAGTCCCTGCATAAATAGTTATAAATATTTATTGACTGATTTCATCATTGCAATATTTTTACATTATAGCAAGTATTAAGAATATAGTAAGTAGGGTCTGCAAATTGGAGGAGAGAGTTATCAATGAAAACGTTCTGATTTCAAATCCAGTCATCTCATTTTAACCCTCTCTCCCTCATTCTTTTATTTTTAAATGTACTTTTTATCACATAAAATTTGGTGAGGGATGAGCAAATTTTTATTCTGAAAATGCAGACCAGGAAAAAAAAAAAAAAAAAGTTTGTGAACCACAGCCACAGTCCAAGACAATTAAGAAACAAAGTTATTACACATTAAAAAAAGAACAAAAGGCAGGTTCACTACATTTTGGTTGATACAGGCATGATTCATTTACATACAATTTACATACAAAGAAAAAAATTGGCAAAAGTGTTCTGACCGACACATAACACCAGTTCCTATTTGATTAATCATTTTACAGGTGTTGTAAATAAAAACTCTTTAGAAATAGTAATGTACTGTACCTGATGGTGTGCATATATATATATATATATATATATATATATATATATATATATACACACACACACACACACACCACTCCTCCAACTAAAAAAAAAAAAAAGAAAAAAAAAGTAAAGTGAGGGTGGTAAAACAATCAAATACAGTTACTCTTTTCCTTCAAGTCCCCACCCATTGAAATAAGACTGCTAATGCAGTGAAAATATAAAATCAAGTTTCACAAGATTTATGAAAAAATAATCTCAAGATATAAAACAAACCTGGTAAATATTGAAAATGGAGATCACATTTAATACTTAAAGTTAAAGGATTTAATTTCATGAGTCTTTATTGAACACATCAAAGTGCGATGGATAAATTGCCGTCAATGTTACACAATAAGAGCACCACCGAAATCCCATTTTAACAGATATATTTACCAAAATTAAACAAAAATTATTTGAAATACTAAAGAGTAAATATATCCAATAAAAAAAAAAAAAAAAAAAAAAAAAAAAAATCACCATTGGCTTCAACCACAGCCTCCAGATGACTTCAGAATCATCTGCAACTCTTCTGGACGATCTCCTTGTTTAAATTGGTAAATGCTGCCATAACCCTTGCCTTGAAGTTCATCTTTGGGGGTTACAAGTAGATTTGTTATGCTCTTGCTCAACTGCACCTGACAGATAATAATCAAGGGGTTTGAAGTCTAGGAAATTAGGTGGCCATATGTAAAGGGTGATGCAGTCACAAAAATTGTCTGACAGCCATAACTGGGTTCTCCTTCCAGCAGCCACCCTTTTGACCAAGGGTAGAAATACCTCCTTAATGCACCTGATTTAGGCCTCTGTGTTAAGTCTGAGGTCCTGTGGGGAAATTAATGGAGGTATAACATCACCATCACTAGTAATCACTCCAAATACCATGTTGACTCTTCAAATCTTTTGCACTGTCCTCGGTGCAAAAGTGTCCCAAACACACTACAATATTCATATTATGAATGCCAAGCAGTACAGTATACCTTTTTTAATATCTCTGGCAGAGTCAATTGCATCATGGTGCTTTTTTCCTCACAAACAGTGCCCAACTGACCCTACTATACCATGCAGTAGACAAAATTAAAAACCTGCATGTGTGAAATTAAACACATAAAATGGAAACGATTTACCCACCACACCCTGAAATATAGATTCAATCTGACTTAGGAAATGTAACACTAAATAATGGAAAATGTCTTATACAATACTTGAAAAACTTGACACCCATTATCAAAATTAAGAGCAAATTTTAGTTTGGTTGATTTTGTTTAGTGGCATATCAATATCTCTATGGGTTATTTAATGCTAAAATGTTAAAATTTAGTATGCAATTTTATGGATTCAGCTACATATATTTTGTACATAATTTTATACCTTTCTGGGAATACATAATGCTTTTTATGGTTGGTTGGGTTTTATGGCACTAAGTATTTGGCACTAAATAACCGTGTGGGTTATTTAGTGCCAAATACTGTGTATGATTTTAGATATATAATTTGTATATGATAAAATGCATTGTTGATTTTTTTTTTTTCAAAATGTGTTGGTAATTTTACTAAAAAGATGTATTTTATACATTTTTTTTGTGTGTTGTACAGATTATCATTCAATGACAAAATGTATTATTGATAATTTTTATTTTATAAAAATGTATTGCCAGTATTTTCACTAGCAAAATATATATCTTTTATATTTCCTAGTGTTTTAATTTTCGTAGGGGGGAGGTCACTATTTGCTCATAGCTGGGACCCTAACAAGTGCTATCACCCTAGGTCAGGGTGGACCTGGTAACAGCAGCAAAAGCTACAATCTCCATATCAGTGGCCTTGTTACCAGATAAAGTTTATTGTCATACCAAGGGCTGTAATTAACAGAAGGGAAAAATAACTAAACTTTTAATTTGTTGCAAAATAAATCTTACAAATAAGTAAGCAATTTGTGGTTGGTTTGGTTTACAGTTAAACAAATGAATACAAGTGTCTTGTTTTTATATATATATTTTTTTATAACTCCAACCAAAACATCACGACAGTTGTATTATATTTTAACATACACTAGTAAAAAGGTTAATAAATACAAATTCTTAGGAGTTATTTTTGTGTGTCACGCTAGACAATTTTTCTCATCAGAATCTATTTTACATATTTATAAGTCTACCGTTCATCTTTGCTTTGAATAATGCTACCACATCTGGTTGGGTTCCTGCTACATGTTTAGAGTTTCTTGATAAAATCTAAAGAAGAATCTGCAATGTTATTGGTCCAGACTTGGCATCTTGCCTTCAGTCACTTTCTCACTGATGTGACGTAGCTTCCTTGTGCCTTTTCCATAAATACTTTCATGGTTATTTTTCTAATGAACTTTCTTCTATGGTACCTATACTTTATGAATTTTAGAGCAGTACTAGATTGGCAGTAAGGTCTCATCATATAACAGTTAAAAATGGCTAGATGTAATTGTGAGTTCTATACCAACAGTTTCTTTTCCTGCATTTCTCACTTGTGAAATTCACTTCCAGCTTCTTGCTTTCAAGTTAACTTTGATCTTCAAAACTTTGCATAGAATGTTAATCATTATCCTGTTTTCTTAATTCTTACTCTTTTATTGTTCTCTCTAAGCATTTTCATTTTTCTCTTTTTTATATTCTCTTACTCAGTAACCTCTTGTATCTTAGTGGCTGTATTATCTTGCTTGGGGGTGAAATGATTAAAAAAAAAAAAAAAATAATAATAATAATAATTTGGCTGTTCTTCAACCAATTTTACTTGTTACAAAAGTCAACTATGGCAGAGAATTTCCAATCTTGCAAGAAGCTCTTCAATGCAAAACAGAATTAAGTTGATTAACAGGGAAATTATATAAAAAGAAAAACTGTGTAGTCATCAGAGGAATAAAAGAAGATTAAAATAACTTGACAAACACATGACATTAGCATAGTAAAATCTTTGTCTTAGGAATCAGTTCTTAATTGGAAGACTGTGTGCATGTAATGGATGTTCAAAGAAAATCTTAAGTTTTGGTTCATAGCACAACTTTTCACTGCAATTATATAATCTCCATTACAACAACTATCCATGGCTCAAGAACTCAGGCAGACACTTGTTCTAGTATTTAATAATGGTGCAATCGTGGTTACACAGTCATGGGGCAACTAAACAACTGATAGCGCAATTGAGACAATCTTTAAGTATGTTGCTGTCATTACCTCAAAATAAATTATAAAATCTTAAGGTAAACACCTATGCATCTAAATTATTCTTGCAGATTTACTAAAAGTCTTTTTACTCAAATAGAAAAAAACATTTAATCTTCATACCAGTCTCAACATGTTTACATTTTTTTTAATTAATGTTCATACAATACAAGGTCAAAGAGCCACTCAAGGTAGAGGGGTGACTGTGTGCATATATTATCAGAGGAAAGAAGAAGCATAAGAAATATAGAACTGAAGGAGAGTTTAGAAGGAACCAAAAACCCAATCCTAAACAGGAAACAAGTGATATGCAAGAACAATAGTAAGTCACATAATTCATGTCTTCAAGTGTTGACTAAAGTTTTAAGAAATCATTATTATTTCATACAATATTCAAATTAATACTTTAGCAGTCATTCCCTGTAAATATCATCTATCAAGGTTCACTCCACCCCATGTACTTTTTTAGTATTTTAAGTGCCATACATGATACATGCTCAGGCGATCATGTCCCTTTTGATCTACAACTGACTAGTTAGAAAATTTTCCCACAGTAGATTGCCATTTCTGTGGTAAACTAGTTGCCACCCAAGGTCATCGAACCCAATTGGTGCTGCTATTAAACCCATAGCTGGAGGAAAATGAGATGGATTAATATCTTTCCTAAGGGTATTTACGCGTGAATGAATGCAACAAATTCAGCTGGAATTCAAACTCCAGTCTCTGATTTCTCGTTCTAAGATATTCATTATGCCACAACACAGATCCTACGCTTTACCAGAATATAGGACATCATCACTGCAAATAGCACAGGAAGTCATGCAAATAGCAAGACTCTGAGAGCTGATGTTTATGGGGAGAGTGAGAGTGTTGAATGCTAAAGAGTTAATGTCCTCAGCTTTGTTATTTCTATCACAATGTTTCAACTGATGCACTCTCTGGCCTTCTTCAGTAATTTTCAACTGCTGAAATGAATCTGGTTCACAATCATTAACTCTTGTTTGCTACCTTGCACCATGACTTTAATTAAAACAATTCCCAGAATTAAGTGACAAACATTTAGGCTGTCCTTGTAATTATAATTTTACCTGTGAATTGTCCAATTTGAAGTGATGACAAAAGTTTAACAAGAAACCTGTTAGAAAGACACAAAATTCAATTTAAACGTCCCTGAAGAATGCAGCATACACCTGAGACAGGTAGGAGAGGATAGTAGCTAACATGTCCTAATGGAAACAATAAAGATGAGGAAATTAGTCATCCACAACCATTAATTGAATTTTTTTCATCTTTGTTACGTCTGCAAAATTGGCCTTTTATTGATTATACTTCTAGTTAAATTTTCCCCAATATAAAATGTTGCTTGAAGAAAACAGAAACATTTTGAAAGTAGAGTCGAATTTTGCACCGAATAACACCTTGAATAACAAAAGAAACACTAAATAAATATATCATCTGCAAATAAAACTTTTTTTTTTAATCCTCCCAAAATAACAACATAGTTGGGAAATATTCAACAGTATAATCTCATCAATCCTATCCAAATACATTGAATCCAACTTAAAACTAATTTTAAATATGCAAGAATCTGAAGCAAGAAAATTTTACAACCAATTCTTTTTATATTAATATTCACCCAATACAAGTCTCAAAAGCGACTCAATATAGAGGGTTACTTTGTGGTGTTGTATGAAACGTAACAAAAAAAAGCAAGAAGTGAAGTTCATGGGTTTATGCAGAAAAGATAATGGTTCACCCTAAATTTGAAGATTGTAGTGATTGGAAAAACATCCTGCCAGGAGTCTATTCCACAAAGCAGCAGTTCTTGAAAAAAAGCTAGAATTTTCTTACTAACAAAATACAGAATAGAGATCAGCTTACAAATACACTGGTGTGAAAAAAACTTTTGAGATATTAATGAATTAATTACTTTTGCTAATTTTACCCCCAAATCAAAAATGATTAGTAGATTGCTTTTCTCAGGATGTTTTATGATCTTTGAGGACCAAAAATTTTTTTTTCATTAATCCTGTATGGCGGATGATAGACCATCTCAAGAATACTGATGCTGAAACAGACCAATGACAATTTCACCTTCCAGCTCTTTTAAGTTAAAGAATTTCCTTAATTTGCAAGAAATGATCTTTATTATTATTGAATGTACAAAATTAGTCAGGTAAGTGCCTACACTTGAGTGATCTTGTCTTGAAAGAGACATGACTGACTGGGCAAAAGATTTTTCCTGCAGTAGAGTGCCATTACTTTCTATGGTAAACTAGTTGCCAACCAAGGCTGTAGAACCCAATCTTTCCTGCTATTTAACCCATAACCGGAGGGAAAAACAATAGATTAATACCTTTTTGATTTCTTGTTCCGAGTCAATATCCAATGCACTAAAACACACAAAATATTGAGTTAATAATTAGCATGGCTGCCTTTTGCTCAAACAACAGCCTTAATTCGATGTGGTATTGAATGAAACAAGGTCCATTTTTTTCTTATTGCAAATTTTTTCACCCCCATTCTTTTTGGCAGTAATCCCAGAACTCTTGGAACTTATTTAATTGTTGTTAGAGACTTGTTTCTTCAATTTCCACCAAAATGGTTCAATTATACTGAGATAAGAACTTTGTGCTAGCCAGTCTTCCAAATGTTGAATGTCTTCATCCACCTTTTTGTTGCACATGATGTGTGACAAGAAGAACCATCATGCTGAAACATTTCTCCATCTTCCTCAGCCAAGTCTATATAACCCAATCTGTCCTGCTATTCAACCCCTAGATGGAAGAAGAGATGGATTAGTGCTTACCCAATGAATATTTTTGCGTAAATGAATGAAACAAATTCAACTCTTCACCTTCTCATCCCAAGCTGATATCCATAATGCCACAAGCACACACAATTGACCCAAAACATTTCCATGTCAGTATAGATTACTTTTTATTTATTTCTATGGATATTTTCATTTTTAATTATTTCATAAGCAGAATTCTTTGTTACATGTGACAAGAAATTGTATAGATAAAAAGCCATGATAACTCATGCAGAAAATATAAACTATGCAATTGCAAAATTAGTCCCATTATTTTTTGAAAGTTCAAACTAGTTTTTATAATAATATAAAAAATTTAAACAAATTTGAAGTAAATCAAAATAAAAAAATGTACCAATTAGACAACTTATTCATAAATTCCATAGAAAAATTCTTTTGTAAATATTTATCCTTGTGTTATGGCTTATGGACTATAATCAGCCCATCCCACCTTCTAGGACCAAGAGATGTGAGTAGTTCTTGACCTGGAGAGAGAACGTCTTTTCTTTTTAATCCCATCTCTACAGTGTTTATTTCTATATGTCCCAGATTTTTTCACTTTTGGTCAACCACATAAAAGAAAAACAAGCCAGTTTTCAAATGAACACATTCACTCTTAAATGTAATGTATTAAGTTGTGAATATTTTGAGGAATTTTTAATATTCGGATTTTCCAATGTCTTTCTACTTTTGCTTGAATTTGCATATATGTATTTACATCTGTACTGATAAGTTTAGGAACATAACGTTGATTAGGGTCACAGCATTTAATGAAGTTTATTTTTTATAATTTTTAGTCAAGACTGAATAGGGCCTATGAAAACACTGTTACAAAGAGTGTATTCAGACTTATACTAAGCTAAAACTTGAAAAAAAAAATTAATTATAAAAAACAGTATCTACTCAAATACGAGTATCTATTAAAAATAACATTTAAACAAATTAAAAATATATTGGCGTTAATCAATTTCTTAACAAATTTCATAGATAAATTGTCATCGTTCACATTAGGATCTGAAAACAAAACAAATTCTTTGAAAAAAACAGGAAAATGTGTTTGAAAGCATTATTTTGGACTTTGACTATAAGTCCTTTGCGTTCAAGCAGTCTAAGAACATGTCAGATCAATTGACAGTTTCTCCAGGATACAGATTCACATCCTGCCAGAGGAAGCATATTTTCCTAAGATTTCTTGATTATTCAGACCAGTAGATATAAATACATGTACTGTTTAATTATAAAAAAAAAAAAAAAAAAAGTATCTACTCAAACATTAGTATCCATTAAAAATAATGTTTAAAAAATAATTTTAAAATATGTTTGAGTTGATATATTTCATAATTTATAGATAGATAGATATAAAGCATTTTAGGCTCTTCTGACAGATAACTTATTCCAACCTTTAGAAATGTTGGAGAGAATCAATCATAGACAAAATTACATTAAATGAAAAGGGGCTTCAAAGGAAGAAAATTACAAAACACAACAAAAGATAGGAAGTTGTGGAGAGCCATGATTGCAGACATCGTGATCAAGTAACATCCTCAGTATACCCTTCTACACAACTTGCAAACATTACTCAAATATTACTTATGTTTTAATGGTAGCACTTAACTTCCCACTATTTTCATAAAATCTAATTTGTTCGGTATGAATAAAAAATGTTTAAAAATAAACACATTCAGTCAGCAAGGACTTAAGTTTCGTGCTATTCAAATCATCTCTGCAGCCTGCCAATTTTGTAGGCCAAGGCATTCAAAGTAAATACCCAGTATAATTATTCACACATTCTAATTGCCCAACAAATAAGAAAGCTTAATCAAAAAGAAAATGGTTGATACTAGTCATGTCATGAGTTAGTTTGCAATAAGGTAATTGTTTTTTTGTTTTTTTTTAATATTCATACATATGTATGAAGAAAATAAAATATCAATTATATAACATTATATGATGCTGTTTTTTTTTTGTTATTTTTTTTGCATTTCTCATATTAAAACACTTTAAAAAGGTTTTCCAGTTGATTATTTTATAAATACCTGCTTCAGAATTATTATCATTATGTGTATTTTTTGGATTTGACCATATTCACAATAGTTTTGAATGCGGCTGTAATTATTTTTTTGTTGTTTAGATTGAATAATTTTATTTTATAGCGGATGTCAGAGTTAGTAGATAGCATTTTATGTTTTCATCTACTTTATTGTCATTGTTAGTAACATTATCTTTTTTTATGGTTGTATATTTTGTATGCCTTTCTCTTAACATGGTGGATGAGAATGAGGGTATTGGAGTTGTTTTTTTTAAGGTGTTTTCTATGCATATTTCTCATTTGGGTAACTATTAGGGGTTACAGATTCTTAGGGCTCTTAAATAGAATCCCATAATTATTCAAGATTTTATTCTGTTGCAATGGTGAGAATAAAAATTGATAAGGTCATTCTTGTTGATAGATTTGTTATTAATTCTATGCAGCATAATTAAAGGAAGAGTAAATAGTTTTGTGGATATATTAATAGAAAATCACTAATGTATCTGAAATAAAAAGAATTTTGTGGTAAAATATTTTTGAAAGAACTTAGAAAATGCTTTCAAAAAGCTTCAATATTCTTATTTCATCTACCAGGTATAAGAGAAAGACATACAAAATATACAACAGCAAAAATAAATAATATTGATAACAATGACAATAAACTAGATAAAAAGAAACATATAATACTACCTACTAACTCCATAATATCCACTATTCAAAACAATTTATCCAATCTAAACAACATCAACATAATTACAACTACATCCAAAACTATCATGGATATGATCAGAACCATCTGTGTCATAAACCCGTATAAAAAAATGGCTTGGAGGTAAATCCCAAAGGATCCTACTGATATTAAATATTAACACTGAACCAGCCAGAGGGCTTAATGTAATTACATTTACTTATTAACAGAACCAATATTTATTACTTATAAAAAAAATTCAAATTTTCTTAAATCTGATAGCCATTTTAACAGATAAATTTAATACTCATTTCATCAGCAAGAATTGTTCTCACTGATGAGATGGGCATTAAAATTACTCATTGAAATGGCCAGCCAATTTAAGAAAATTTTAACATATATATATATATATAGATAGATAGATAACGTTAAAATTTTTAGTAAAAATCAGTATTTGTGATATTGTGTTGTTAACAAGTATGTTATGGATAGGGTTTGGTAGTTCTCTGTGTGTTTAAACAAGATCAAATTGAGCTCTGTTCAGAGAAATGCACGAGTCTTTGAATCAATTTGATTTCATTAAAACACACACGGAGACCTACCAAACCCTATCCGGAACATACTTGTTGACAACACAAATATCATAGCATCATCCACATGCAAAACAAGACTAAAAATAATGGAGGGTTTATTGATAAAAAAGAAAACCCCAGCACTCAATAATACCAAATACAAACAGCTAACATGATGCTGTGTTCAGTACATAAACCATACACACTACTCTATATCATACATAACATCACACATATTCTGTTATACATAGAATAACATTCATCCTCAAAATTGACTAAGAGTATAACCAAAAGCACTTGGATAAACAAAACATTTGGGCATAATAATACATAATTTATACCCTCAAACGTAAGAAAAAAAAAATCATAAGATTACACAAAAAATTATATAAAATACTTAACCATCACACCTTATTTGTCATTTTTAATGAAATTTGTATAAAAGAAAGATTGCTGCCCATTATATATATATATATATATATACATATATACACACTGCCAGCCATAATTATTAGGCCACTCCAGTTTTAAAAACAAAATGATATATTTCATACTATTTTTAGTGTTTATTGCCAAGTGGATAATTCTAAATGAAAATAGAATGGTTCTTTTGTTATTATTTTGCAAAATTTTACAAGGCATCCGAGGAAGCCTTTACTTCAACCAGCTAATAAAAGACTAGCATGGGGAAGAGAACACAAAAACTGGACACCAGAACAGTTCATTTGATGCACATGTTATTGTGCAGTATTAACATAAGGACCATTCTGTTTTCATTTAGAATTATCCACTTGGCAATAAATACTAAAAATAGTATGAAATACATCATTTTTTTTTTTCAACAAAACTGGGGTAGCCTAATAATTATGGCCAGTAGTATGTGTGTATATATATATATATCTCAGCATGCAGTGTGGGTATAGAAGTAAAATCCTTTGTACAATAAAGACGGAAGCTGATGATGGTTTGCCTGAAATAGGTCTATACTTCCAATTTACCAGGAAATAACGTGTCTGCCTTAATTTTTCATATATATATATATATATATACTCGCCCCCAAAATCATTTTACTCGACCAACTCCATTTTCTTAATAGTCGCCTAATGTAAACATAGCGTGAATCGCTGACAGAAAACAAAAAAATTAAATTTTAATTAAAATTTCAAACGTGTTAGAAAGGATTTTTTTTTTTTAAATAATAACAAAATTTAATTGTTTCTCTTTATAACAGCATAAACATTTTGATGATAAAACTGTTTTTATTAAGTTTGATATCATGATACACTTTTGTTTTTTTTTGTTTTGGCAATTGATTGGAGGTACCTAAATTTGTAGTTTCTTTCTTCTGTTTGACCACAACCTCCATCTCATAGATGATAAAAAATAAATCTTATTTTCTCAATGATTTTCGATAAAAAAAGTTACTTGTATAATTTGTTTTTTTGGCGTGTGATTGAAAGAAGTATGCGTTTTTTTTTTCTTTCTTTCTTTCAAGTGTTCATTTTTACTTTTCGTAAGTGAGGAGGAAATATAGATGCTGAGTCAAGGATAATATTTTTCTAAATGAGTTTCTAAAAATCTGTGAGCGTCTTTAATCTGGTTGACAGAGACATTTTGGCTCCACTCTGGAAGCGTTCAGGCACCATGCATAAGACCAAAGAATTCAATAATGTTATTGTAGGTCATTCTAAGTAACTTGTGAATCTTCAATAGCATACTTTTGGGTTGTAAAAGGAATCAGATTTCCTTTTTCCATATTTGAAGGGACACGTTTCATTGCAAGATTTTTAATCAATCGCATGTGAGTAAGGCAATAAACTTTAATCGGCCAATTAATTTTTTAATCGACTGAGTTGATCAGGTGAGTGAAATCTCAAAGACTGTATACAAGAAATAGATCTGTCTGGACTGTTGTCCTCATCTTTATTGCCGTATTCACGACATTTCAGCTGTTGTCTCTCCAACTTTCTTCAGGTGAATGAAATTTTGAACAGAATCCTTTATTTCAAGCACTGGGGTATATAGTTCTCATTCCACGAGTCATGCCACTTCCAGGTATCTTAGTTATAACCCCTTAATGCAACTCCTAGTTTTTGTTCAGCACTGCTGTAGCATGTGTCCAAGGACATATGGCCCAGTGGATAAAAGTGTTGGTTAGATCCAGTGACATGACTTGACCCAAAGAGTTGTGGGTTCAATACCTGGCTGTAGCAACGGCAAACAAAAACTTATAACTAAGACATCCAGAAATGTCTATCACTAGATATTTTTTGTGGGTGCAACATTTTTCTGCATCACCAGAAGAGACCACTACATGAGTGAATCGGTTATTTATATTTAGAAAAAATGATGGAGAGAGGCTTCTTTACAAGAACATTACATGTAGAGTAAACTGATGATAAACAGAACTAAAAAAGCAATTTCTGTCCAAAGATTTATAAGTTCTCTAAGACATGTCTTTTGGTTTGAATATTATTTTCAGTAATTTGTAAAATTCAAAAACTTTTTCATTCAAACTATTTAATACTCAACAAGGCCCAAGAGTCACTCAAGGTAGAGTCTTACTCTCTGGTGTTGTATGAGCATAAGAAAAGGTAAGAAATGAAATTGAGAGAGTTATTTAGGAAAGATAACAGTTAACCCTAGATTTGAAGAGGTCAAGATTGTAGTGATTGAGAAAACATCCTGTTGGGAATCTATTCCACAAAGCAGCAGTTCTTAAGAAAAATCTAAGTGGAACTTTTTGATACTAATAAAATACGAAGAGAAAATATAATGGTTAACCCTAGACTTGGAGAGGTGAAAATTGTAGTGATTGGCAAAACATTATGTCGAGAGAGTGTTCCATAAAGCAGCAATTCTTGGGAAGAAGCTGTCCAAATTGATCACATCATTGTTAACTGCATACTATTACGAATTAAAAAAAGATAACATAAGTAGTATGCAAATATTAATGACACGAGGAAATAAAAACAAAGTGCAGACAACTTTTCAAGTAGTCAACAATCAATTTGACACGGTATTTATATATGAAGAGACCCATTTCTAAAATGATTTCTAAAAAAATATTTTTCAATCCTGACAAATTTTCTGGCTTGAGGAAGGTATAATGAATGCTAATTATAAAAGTCTTTTCAAGAAAGAAAATTCTTCCTTGCTTTTTGTGAGCAGACCAGTTAAGTACTGCAAGGCAATATAACAAAAGGTTATTAAATATTTACTTCAAGACTGCCTGTCTAAATTCACTCTGCAAATCATTTTTATGGCCAAGATTTTTCTGGACTCAGAAGCATCCATCATTCATAGTAGAGTCCAAGAAGGATGGCTGGCCACTTCTATCCAAGGAAGCCCATCTACTAGAGTTCCTAGTCAATCCCTATTGCAGACTCCTGCTTAGGCACATTCTGTGTTTGTTCAACACTCACAGAGCTCACATGTGGTTGATATTACAACTATATTTGTGATACTGATATATTTTTATGCATCAATGTTAAATTTTTATAAAATGAAGTATATACTATTTTAAATTTGCATATAGTATTACTAGTTCCCATATTGCATTCATGTCTATGCTTGGCTGGCTTAGAAGATTTTTGTGGTCTAGCATATGTGCAAATTCCTTTATAGTTTTGTATTTTCCAGTGATGTTCTTCAACTCATATTTCAACCTCATCCAACAGAGGGCAGTGATCTTTTTCCTTCCATATACAACAGAATAAACTGTGTCATGGCACTCTTCCTCACAGACAGTACCCAACTGACCCTACCATACTGTGCTGTCAACAAAATCAAAAACATGTATGAAATTAGAACGTGGCGACAATTTAACCATCGCATCCTGTATTTCATTCTGGGGCTGTCAGAGGACGAGTTTATCAAATAAGAGTTTTAAGACATCAAAGCACGGGTCCTTCAGAATGATATCCTTACACTTTGTTATCACCCTTCACTATATATTGGGGACTTCTCTCAACAAATGCTATCTTAGTTTTAACATATCACCAATAATCTCCAGTTGATATTCTGCAAAAAATTTTATCCAATATTGACAATGCGGATGACCTAGCCATCATTACAGACACCATTACCAATGCCATAGTTCTCCTACATCATCTAGAAAAAGCTGCATACAATGTTGGATGTTATGCCAGTGTCTCTAAAACTGAATTCATGACCTTCAACCAGCAAGGCTCAGTACAAACTATCTCAGGTGAATCATTAAATTCTGTCGAATCTTTTACATAAGCAGGAAGCAAAATAAATTCTACTGAAAAGGATGTGAAAACTCACATAGCTAAAGCTTGGACTGCCTTGAACAAAATGGATGCAATCTGGAAATCTGATATAGCAGACAACTTCTAACAAAGCTTCTTTTGTGCCACTGAGAAGAATGTTAAAATATGATGCCACTGTTTGGACATTAACTAAAATCCAAAAGTCTAAGCTTGATGGAACCTATACTCGGATGCAGAGAGCTATACTTAACATTGCTTGAAGACAACATCCAACCAAATCACATCTCCATGGAGCTATCCCTGATATTTCTACAATCTGATGTGATTCATATTTCTGTCAAGTCATTGTCACAAAAAACAATATCAGAAGCCAAAATGAGAATTAAATGACAGACTTTAGTCTGGCACAAAACCAAATTAGTGGAGATATACCATTGGCAGAAATTAAGCAACATCAAACCGGAATAAGTAAAGATATGAATTACAAAGTGATACAATATAATTGTGTTTTTGGTGAAATGACTTACAATGCCAAATAATGAGTAAGCAAGTAAATCCAACTAAGATCAAGATAAAAATGTATTATAAAATGTTGCTATGTTGTCAAGCACTTGATGGGGAAATAAAGTGGTTAAAAATAAGAGAAAATATCTGCCCACTTGTCAAGAAGCAATCAACCTTAAAGGCAGTAAAAGTATTTAACTTAGAGAAACAAATAAAAAGATTTGGTAATTAGTTATAATAAAAAGGCAGGTAATTAAAAAAAAAAAAAATTGAAGAAATTAAAAAGAAACAAATTTAAAAAAGAAACAAATATCCACCCAATTAAAAAATAAAATAAAATAAAATAAAAATTACTCCAGTATTTACATTATTCAGACTATTGGTCTCGTCTTTGTTACCATTTGTATGACGTTTCGGCCGTTGTATGCTCTGGCCTTCTTCAGGTGCTATGAATTTCAAACCGAACCCTTTATTACAGTCTGAATAATGTGTAACAGTGTAAATACTACCTCATCTCAGAAATATAGACAAATATTGAAGGACTGTATTCAAGAGTTTGGTTGGTTCGAAATTCCTAGCACCTGAAGAAGGCCGGAGCGCACAACGGCCGAAACGTCGTACAAATGACAACAAATATGAAAACAATAGTCCGAATAATGTAATACTGCAAATCATCTCAGAAATATAGACAAATACTAAAAATTACTCCAATTTTTGTTGAATAATAAAAAAAATGTTAATCATTCTCCATAGCCTGTGTTTTAATAATTTATTTTCAAATAATGTTATTATTTACTTAAGTAAATACAATTAAATAAAAATAAAAACTTCAACAAGCCTCCAACCAACACTATGACAGTGTTTTTCGACCGTTTTTAAGCAACAGAACACCCAAAAAATCGAACTTTTTGACCATACCAATTTATTTAATCAATAATAAAATTAAAGTATCTGAAAAGTCAAAAACCAAATTTAATACGAGCCGATGAGGAAGGAAAAAGAATTGAGAAAAAAAAATCAAGGAACACAAAAAATGAAAAGGAGTTGAAATTTTCAACTCATTTTCATATTTTCAACTTCAAAATATGGAAATCTAACAGCATGATAAATTTCTTTTTTTGCTAAAGAAAACAAAACAACTTAAAAACTAAAACAAAGTTTGTGTATAGTCAGTAATTTTGTTTCAATTTACTACTTTCAAGATTTCTGATAAAGTTAAAATACATTTAATAATTAAAAAAAAAAACTACTGTAACGGTGTCATCGACAACGATCTTCAAAAATTTAATTAAATAAATTATACAACATTGTCATTTGCCTTTTTTTAATCCTTCCTTCTCAATAAAAGGAGAAATGTTCTCGGTTTCTTTCACTGAGTAACCCTGCAATGTCTGATTGAATTTACCACCTTGTTTAAGGTGAAATGATTTATTAAAAAAAGAAAGGAATTCATTACTGTAAAACTGATTAAGTTTTTCCTACTTGATGCAGGTTAAAGTTCAAGATGATCGCGCCTAAATAAAAACAGGAAATGTAAAAATCCAAAATAGACACACCTTTAAAAAAAGCATTAACCTATCTTTTATTATGTATTGTTTTGTTGTGTAAAATTATTCAAAGTTAAAGTGAAAATAATTGTTAAAAGTATCTGGGAACAACTTCTAACAAATTGACAGGGTTTAAAAAAAAAAGCGTACTTTTTTTAAATTTAAATCATTTTTAATCTTGTACTACTTGTTCATAAAAGTTTTTTATTTTAATGGAAAATTTCATCATTGATTAAAATACGCGAAACCTGATCCACATCACTTCTCATTGGTATTGCTTAGTAAGCTGTCTTGACTGGAGCTGCGAGTTCAATTCTCAAAAAAGGTGCACTCCCCTCACTGTCAACCATACACATTCACACTTCACTTCTGTAAACAACACAAAGTTTAATCAGTTTTTTGTTCAAAAGCGACATCATAAAAAAAGCACTTTGTAATTGATACATTTTTTTTAATTAGATGCTTTTTTTTTTTTTAAGATTAGGAATTCTTGAGGTTTTCAAAGATAATTCTTCATCTGAGAAAAAACAACTGTTGTATTTAAAAATTGGTATAAAATATTCCCTAAATTGAAACAAAGTGAAATGGTCAAATTACCGGGACCCCTAGACTGAATAAGACTAAGAGTTTGATTCAAAATCCCATGATTACCGATCAAATTCAAAATACAATGACTGACACCTGAAGACGGCCGGAGAATACAACAACGAAAAAAGTAAAACATTTTTAGAACTGACCTGAATAGCAAGGCATCTGTATCATTTGATTTTGAGGCATTTTTTATTTTTACATGTAGTTTGTTTAATGTTTATTAACATTTCAGTGTTTTCATTATTTTTAAAATAAATTGTTTGTGATGGAGATTTTAAAATTAAAAACAAGTCAAATTTTCCATTGTTGCTGAAACTGATGGTTGGTAAAAAATGGCAAAGTTCGTTTTGCAAAATTGCTTAACATGAACAAGGATTTTTTTAAGTTCCATGTTTTTAAACCGAATACAATTTTTAGTTTAAAAAGGAAGATTATTATTTTAATAGGTTACCGTAAAATAAATGGTGATGACTTTCAAAGGCAGGCCTAACTGCCACTAAAAATGTCTACGACAAAGAAAGGAACAATCCCAAAATAAAATCTCATTTGCAGCGAAAATACAAAAAATCGTAACTGACTTTGTATTCTTTCAGATAATAATAATAATAAACTTATTATATTTGTGATCGATCACCGATTGCTTTTTATTTCGATTATGTTTTCAATTTTCATTCAATATCCAGTCTGAAAAAATATAATTGAGAGACTGAGAGGTAACTTATTCCGTCCACTGATCAAGATGTAATAATTTTTAAAAATATACTCAATACTGTTTGTTGTGAAACCAATTTAATCAGTTGTGTTATTTTATTTTTAAAGTGCATTGATTCAAAGATCGATTTTTTTTTTAGACAAATAACCCGAACTGGCACTTCAACCAACAATCACACTCGGTTCAGTGCACACTTATCATAAATAAATAAAAATCCTTAAGTGGGAGTAAAACGTTAAAAAAATAAAATAATAAATAATTATTTAAAATGAATTTATTACGTTGATTTCTAGAGAGTAAAAAAAAAGAGGAAGGTTACTTTGTAAATCATTTTTGCGATATTTTTTTTTAGATGAAAATAAAATTAAAATGCCATAAAATGTTAAATAAACTATGATAAAAATACTAATGGTGAAACATTGTTGACATTTAGGTCCATGTCTTTTATTACTTACTAAAAAAAAGGTTGAATTTTAAAATAAAAATAAAATTTTTGTTTACTTAAGCAAAATTGTTAACCTGTTTATGTCAACTAAAAAAAGCTAAACAATTTAATGTTTTTACTGGATTTAAGTTTATATTTGTTCAAAATTACTTTAAAATAAAATGTTATTGTTATTCATTCATTAAAAAAAACACAAAAAACGTTTCTTTTCTTCACTAAAGTTAAATTTTTTTTTAAAAATGTTTATAACGCTAAATTTATAAAATGTGTAAAAATGATTACCTCAGCTAATTTTAATTTCAAAATTATTTGAAAGTTATTTTCTATTTAAAAAAAGAAATTGTGGGGGATATAAATTAAATTTGAAAAAGAATTATTGAATAATAAATTTTTAGATTTTTTATTGAAATGTTTATTGTTTTTGTTTACGTTGTTTCACGAAAAACAAACTACAAAAAATGATAGCAAAAGTATATTTAAAAAAGATTTCTTTTTAATGTTTTTTTACTTATGCTTCTTGTGTAATTGTTTTAAATATTTTTTTTTACTTATGATTATTGTATAACTATCAGATTGGGATTACAAATAAAATCAACAAATGCAATAATCGATTTAAAAGGCCTTATTTTTAAGGATTTTAATTTTGTTTGACAGGACACTCAGCATTAATTTTTATTTCTTTTTAATGTGTAAGATCTTGAGTAAAATTTAAGTGAACTTATATTTTTGTTATTTTTAATGCTTTTATATTTTTTGTACGATTGTATCAAGTTAATATTTCAAACGAAATGTTTTTAAAATTATTATTTTGAAATTACAGGGAATTTAAAGAGGGAAAAGGCAAGGTGCTGCTACATCTTTAAGTTTGTAGCAGCAGCAAAACATTCGCTAGGAAATTTCAACAATTCTTCAAAATTATTGTTTATAACGATGTTTTTACCACTTGTTATTTTATTAAGGAAAGGTAAATTGAAGAATGAAGACATAGCACTTTGGTTTGATTTTATTGATTGAGAATAATAATTTTTGTTAAAAATTTACATCACTTTTAAAATAATCTTTTTTTTTTAGTTTGTTTTTTTCTTCACTTGAGAACTTTTTATGTTGCTTATCTAGAAAGACTTATTTACAAAACGAATATTATCGATATTTACTTTTCTTCATAAATAGCAAACAAAAATAAAATTTTAATTTAATTTTTAATCTCCATTTAGTCATCAAAACTAAAAATGTAAAACTTAAAAGATCTTAAAAAGAAAACAGATTTTCAAGTCAACACATTAAAAAAATACTTGTAGAAAGTTATAATTCTTTTTTAATTATTTTATTCTACATACAAGAAAAATATAAATTTCTTTTTAAATAAAATAAAAACATCATTATTTTAAATTTAATTCAAAACTAGAAAAATATTTCAATATTTAAGTAAAATGAATTTCAGTATTTGTTTTTGAGTCGATACAGGACAGAAATGTCTTAATAAGTTCGATTTTTTAGATTATCTACGACAGAAGAAACATAATCGAAATCTTTTTAAATTTTAAGAAAAAAATAATAATAATTAAAAAAGAAACAAAGCTTGTTTCACTTGTTTGCTAAATGGATTTTTTTGTTAAATCAATAATTATCTCTGAAACCTTTATTCTTTTTTATTTCATTTTTACAAGCGGTTTTCTAGCGTAAAGAAAAATAAATTTAAAAAAAAAGATATTTCGAAGCACTTACCTTGATCAGGTCAGTACCAAAACAGATGTGGCAGGTGGAATTAGAATTATATCAGAAATAATTGTGGACGATATTGACGGTCCCATTGAATCAGAACGATTTTAAAAACCGTAAAAATAAAAGAGACCAAGCGATTTAAAAAAAAAAACAGACGAGACCTTTTTTTTTCTTATTTATGTCTATACACTGTAGTTATATATAGCCTTTCAGTCAGTAGTTTCAATTTGACAAAATGATATTAAAAGAAAATAAAACAGAAATATACAGATAAGCTTTCTTTTTTCTTTTTAAGTGATCTCTAGTCACTTAAAATTAAAACTACTATAAACTGGAAGAAAAAGAAACTTTGGTTTTTTTTTTGCTTGTTATTTAAAGTCGGTCGTTAAAAAAACATACAGAAAGCTTTTACTTGTTGTTTTATCCTCTTTTCTCTCTTTTTTTTAATATGAATACTTAGCTAGACAATTTGGAGCATAAGCGGACGACAACACAAGAGATATAAGCTGCAACTTCTCTTCAAAACATCCTAAAATGATAGAAAAAAGTGTCATCAGCCGCCAACAGGCAACCAACCTGGCGGAGCTGACGAGAGTCGCCACATTATCTCCCTTCTTCCTGCTTAGTCTTTGCCTATATTAATACATGTGATGTCACAACTATCATTTTCACTGCGGGACAACAAAATCCAACTTCCGGTTAAGTAAACTCCTACCTCATCTCACCAAGACCACCTTTGAAGGCGAGTATGAGTGAAGGTTATAATAAATGTTCATATGATTTATACATACTTTTTTTTTTTTGCTGTGTTAACGGTGTCAAGGGAATTCAGTAAAATATTTTTTAAGATTAAAGCTGAAGGAACAAAATCCTTTTCTTAAAAAACTGAAATTACAAATAAAAAGAGAAAAACGTATACAGAGAGAGAAAATAAGATAGAGAGAAGGCAGGGAAGGAGAATGTCACAGAAAAATTAAAAACAAAATGTAAAAAAAAAACGAATGAAAAAAGTAGAAAATCAAAATACAAAAAAAAAAAAGAATAAAAGAGAAGAAAGGAAAACATATGTGGGTAAAAGTAAACAATCACCAAGAAAGAGAGAATTTAAAATTACATAAAAAAAAAATAAAAATGTTTTTTTATGAAGCTCATTTTTAAAAATTTGATCACCAAAATATAAGATATTTTTCTTTTTTTAAGAAATTGCCAGAAAATATAAAACAGAAAAAACTTCATTAGAAACATAGAAAAGAATGCTGAATTCTTTTATGTAATATCTGTTCTCCTGTATGGCAGTAAATGCTGGACAATCTACTCAAAGAGAATTCAAACAACAAAAATGTGGTTCTACAGAAGGATGCTGAGAATATCATAGACCTTATGAACAACAATGAAGTTTTAAAGAAAATGGAAACAAACAGGAAACTTATACTTAACATCAGAAAAGACAGTTGAAATTTCTAGGACACATAATGAAGAAAGAGGGCTTGAAAAATTTGATACTCACAGGATAGATTGAAGGAAAGAGTGACAGAGCAGAGAAAAACAATGCATAATATACTTAATGAGCTTGAGTAAATGGATGGTAGAACAGAGATCTTTGTATTCTATTAGTATAAAGAAAGTTCCACTTGCACAGCTTTTTCACCAAGAACTGCTGCTTTATAGAACAAGCTCTCGACAGGATGTTTCCTAATCACTAGAATCTTGACATCTACAAGTCTTGAGTTAACCATTATCTTTTCCTTTTGTATTCTATTAGTAAGAAGAATGTTCCACTTGGACAGCTTTTTCCACAGAACCGATGCTTTGTGTAACAGACTCCTGACAGGATGTTTTCCTAATCACTACAATCTTAACTTCTTCATATTTAAGATTAACCACTATCTTAACCTGTATATTAACCACTATCTTAACCACTATCCAACATAATCTCATAAACTGCACATTTTGCCTTTCCTTACACTTATACAACACCACACAGTAACCCTTTACTTTTAATGGTTCTTTGGCCATATATTGGGCTAACATTATAGAAAAAAATGATAGTATCATGAAATTGAGACACCAGCTTACAGCATGTGTAGGTTAATCAATAAGTAGTAAATAATATTTATTTGTAGGCCTATTTAAATTAAATATAAGAAAATTCAGTAGTAAAGTTTTATCATTTCAAAATAAATTAATTCAATGCTGTCAGAAAACAGCAATGAGTGGTGATCAGATTCAAAATAAGAAACCCATGATTGTAATTCCACAGCAATCTTGCAAGTTCAAAGTCAAAACTACTGAGGTGTAAATCAAAAAGGTAAAAAATCCCTATCCCTATCCACAACTCAACATCCAACTGCCTACTTCACCAAAGAAGAACTTATTGTATAAAGTAGCATTCTTTTATTTAGGTAAGAAAACCCGTGACTGGTCAAGTCTAGTAGGCAAGCACAAAACTTACCATATTTCAAGTATTTAGTAAAATAGAACCAATTTTGATTTTGACTTTCTTTTTCAATAAACAGCACACAGAATGTGAATTCTTTTATGAGGTAAAATTTGGTTTTCTTGTTTGTGTCCACAAAGACATCCATTAATTACACATATCTAAACTTATTTATAAATGGAACTTTGTCTGTGTGTGTGTGTGTGTGTGTGTGTGTGTGTGTGTGTGTGTGCGTGTGTGTGTGTGTGTGTCCGTTACCTATAGACTCTGAAACAGCTGAAACAATTTTCTTAAAAATGTACACAGTTGTACTATAAGCGTCTGCAAGTGTTCTTGGCTAGGTTTTGTGTTGAGGTACCCCCAATAAATATCAAAAATCGATAATCGAAAAAATCAGGTTATGGAAGGAGTGGTCCGATTTTAATCAATCGGGTTTGGCTCTAAGTAAATATAATTGTAGTTCTTAGTCTCAGCCATGATACCATTTACTCAGAGGACTTATTTAGTCTTCAAAATTCAGTTTATGACGAAAAAAACTTATTTGATATCGATATACCAGGAAATCAAAATTTAACTTACATCCATTTATTTTTCTTCCAGACTATGGTTTTGCTTTAACTGGAAACAACTATTGCTTTAAGTCTTTTGTGCCAACGTCCAAAGAGTCTGAGTTCCAGGACCATGGATTAGTTTCAAAACTTTCATTACACTCGAGCAACGCCAGGCTATACTGCTAGTAAAATCATAAATTGCAGCATAGAAATTGACCTGGAATAGAAGTCTGTATTAAATTACCTTCAACAGCAGATGTACTTGACTGATACATCTGGCCGGAGATAAAGTCAACAAAAGTGACAACTGACTTGAAAGACAATGAACCAGCAGATGTGATTGACAGATACGTTCAGCCATAGATAACATCAACAAAGTGAAAACTCTAAAAATCAAAAATGTATGGGTGAAGAGATGTTGCTATGTGGGTTGCATGGAGTTTTAAGACAATATAAAGTCTACAATTTTGGCTGAAGTAGGACTCTCACTGGCTTCTAACTTCCAACAGCACCTTCATACAAATATGACTAATAGAAAATAACTTGCTATGTGGGTTGCATGGAGTTTTAAGACAATATAAAGTCTACAATTTTGGCTGAAGTAGGACTCTCACTGGCTTCTAACTTCCAACAGCACCTTCATACAAATATGACTAATAGAAAATAACTTGCTATGTGGGTTGCATGGAGTTTTAAGACAATATAAAGTCTACAATTTTGGCTGAAGTAGGGCTCTCACTGGCTTCTAACTTCCAACAGCACCTTCATACAAATATGACTAATAGAAAATAACTTGCTATGTGGGTTGCATGGAGTTTTAAGACAATATAAAGTCTACAATTTTGGCTGAAGTAGGACTCTCACTGGCTTCTAACTTCCAACAGCACCTTCATACAAATATGACTAATAGAAAATAACTTGCTATGTGGGTTGCATGGAGTTTTAAGACAATATAAAGTCTACACTTTTGGCTGAAGTAGGACTCTCACTGGCTTCTAACTTCCAACAGCACCTTCATACAAATATGACTAATAGAAAATAACTTGCTATGTGGGTTGCATGGAGTTTTAAGACAATATAAAGTCTACAATTTTGGCTGAAGTAGGGCCTCTCACTGGCTTCTAACTTCCAACAGCACCTTCATACAAATATGACTAATAGAAAATAACTTGCTATGTGGGTTGCATGGAGTTTTAAGACAATATAAAGTCTACAATTTTGGCTGAAGTAGGACTCTCACTGGCTTCTAACTTCCAACAGCACCTTCATACAAATATGACTAATAGAAAATAACTTGCTATGTGGGTTGCATGGAGTTTTAAGACAATATAAAGTCTACAATTTTGGCTGAAGTAGGACTCTCACTGGCTTCTAACTTCCAACAGCACCTTCATACAAATATGACTAATAGAAAATAACTTGCTATGTGGGTTGCATGGAGTTTTAAGACAATATAAAGTCTACAATTTTGGCTGAAGTAGGACTCTCACTGGCTTCTAACTTCCAACAGCACCTACATACAAATATGACTAATAGAAAATAACTTGCTATGTGGGTTGCATGGAGTTTTAAGACAATATAAAGTCTACAATTTTGGCTGAAGTAGGGCTCTCACTGGCTTCTAACTTCCAACAGCACCTTCATACAAATATGACTAATAGAAAATAACTTGCTATGTGGGTTGCATGGAGTTTTAAGACAATATAAAGTCTACAATTTTGGCTGAAGTAGGACTCTCACTGGCTTCTAACTTCCAACAGCACCTTCATACAAATATGACTAATAGAAAATAACTTGCTATGTGGGTTGCATGGAGTTTTAAGACAATATAAAGTCTACAATTTTGGCTGAAGTAGGACTCTCACTGGCTTCTAACTTCCAACAGCACCTTCATACAAATATGACTAATAGAAAATAACTTGCTATGTGGGTTGCATGGAGTTTTAAGACAATATAAAGTCTACAATTTTGGCTGAAGTAGGGCCTCTCACTGGCTTCTAACTTCCAACAGCACCTTCATACAAATATGACTAATAGAAAATAACTTGCTATGTGGGTTGCATGGAGTTTTAAGACAATATAAAGTCTACAATTTTGGCTGAAGTAGGACTCTCACTGGCTTCTAACTTCCAACAGCACCTTCATACAAATATGACTAATAGAAAATAACTTGCTATGTGGGTTGCATGGAGTTTTAAGACAATATAAAGTCTACAATTTTGGCTGAAGTAGGACTCTCACTGGCTTCTAACTTCCAACAGCACCTTCATACAAATATGACTAATAGAAAATAACTTGCTATGTGGGTTGCATGGAGTTTTAAGACAATATAAAGTCTACAATTTTGGCTGAAGTAGGACTCTCACTGGCTTCTAACTTCCAACAGCACCTACATACAAATATGACTAATAGAAAATAACTTGCTATGTGGGTTGCATGGAGTTTTAAGACAATATAAAGTCTACAATTTTGGCTGAAGTAGGACTCTCAATGGCTTCTAACTTCCAACAGCACCTTCATGTGCACAAACTCTCTCCAGCTGCCTTACAGATGCACATAAGCGTCACCATTGAAGAATAGAAACATAAGATTATTTTTTTTATATATACGTGTTCCTCATTGTTTTCCAGCAGTAGTATATAACAACTCAACAAGATGTTTAGCCCCAAATTATGAGTTTGACCTTACTGTATAGGTCAACCCTTAAAAATACAGTAGCCTATCAGTGACCCAAAACTGTGACCCAAAAATAATTTTTAGGCTTGAAAACAACTTGTGCACTAAAAGTTTTACAGTAATAACAAAAAATACTATTAATGAGTTCTGATCAAAAAATATCAGGACTGATTCTATAAAAAGAAAACGACAATACACATTGATTCAGCATGTAATCTCCTTCAAAGCAGTCCCATTCTGAAGTAACACAAATTATCCAGCATTGTTTCCATTGATGGAAGCATTCCTGGGACTGATTTTGTAGAGAGAGAGAGTAGCTACCTCTCTCGCATTCTTTTCCATTGCTTCGGCATTTTAGAACCTTGTTTCTTTCAAATGAGATTTGATTTTCGAAGAGGAAAAAGTTACAGAGGAAGAGATCTGAGGAATATCGTAGTCATCAGATCTTGGCTATGTTGTGCTTGACCAAAAACAGCTGCACAAGCCATGGTCACTGATTAAACTTCTGTGATGTGGTGAGGCAATCACATTCTACACACTTTCTTTTCAAGCACTGCTTTAAACAATAGAAGCGAGAATTTTATAACTTCTTGTGCATACAGAATTCAAGGTCTCTCTAAGCAGTTTCACTCTGCATACTTCAGCTGTGTTACCATAGCAACAGTCCTGATACATTTTGTCCAGATCTTTTATATACCACTGTCTGGCAGCTGATCTCTCATTTGACTGACCTTTAACTGCCCAATAGGAAAAAAACAGGCTTGTAACTTTCAATACCACAGAGGCTAGTAACTTATCATCTTTACCAAATCAACCTCAAGGTCTCACTGGTCATGATGGATGGTTGGACTCTTAAAGGGTGGCTTGATTTGAGCATCTATTGGGACTCAACTTCACCCTAGACTTCAAGTGAAACTCATGTATACAACCTATGCACTGTAAAAAACATTACCTCTTTATACCTCTCCAGATAATACCTGATTTCACCTGACATACTTTGTCTTTGCATGAGTCAGATTAGACAAAAAATTAGAGTGCTGCTGTTATATTTGCACAGGTATTGCCCAATCCTCCCTTTCCAGCCTTGGCAGAGTTCAAAAGCTCTTATATAAGCTTGTATATGATGAAGTATTTCCCACCCTACAATCTCTTTCCCACAGACATCACAATCCTATCCATGCTCAGTTACTATTTCCATGGAGAATATTCTGACTAACTACATTGATTATTTCCAACAGTTCAGACATTCACAGTAAAAACCACCATACTATATACACAGGAGTGAGCCATTCCATTCGTATTTCATTGGTCAGATGGAAGTTCCATTCAGACAGCTTTCTCTTAAGGGCCAATGCTCTGTGAAAAAGACTCCTAAGATGATGCTTTCTTAACCATTATAACAGTTACAGTCTCCAAGAATTTAAATGTAAAGTCAATAGTCATCTCCTGTCTCACTAACTTACATCCTCTGTCTCATACTTTTTCTTCATCCATCCCACTCTCATCAGTACTCTTTCCTCTCCTACTCTCTTCCTGACACTCCCTGAAACCTCTCACTCCTCATGACATTCCTCCTATATAAACCCCTGCACAACAGTGGCAGTAAAATGCCTTGCTTGGAGCGACACAATTATAAAAAAAAATGATCTTAACCTCTTCAAGTTTAGAGTCAATCCTTTATCCTGCATATCACGGCTTACAGCCACATCACATTAAAAGACTGATTTCTGTACAATCACCAAAGTTAAGCAAAACTGAGCCTGATCAGTACCTAACATCGGTAACTGCTTGGGAATATCAGATGCTGCAAGCTTGAATATGTGGTTAACATAATGGATGATGGCTTGGAATTGTTAATTGTTAATCAGATTCAAATTCAAATTCTAGTTGGGTTGTTTATATTCACTTACATGCAAATATCCTTGGAAAAGGTATGAATCTACCTCTTCTCCCCATCTATGGGTTAATTAGTAAGACTTATATCAGTAGAACGATTATGTTAAAATAAATTACTTACAAAATTTTTAAATTTCAGTATTAAATAATCCATAAAGGTTGACATGCCGCTGAAGAAAAAAAGACAGCCAACCAACCTACATATCATTACATTCTACAAATCTTATGTCTTTCAGTAACACTCTACCTTGAGTAGCTCTTAGGCCTTGTATTGAATGAAAAAAGCATAAGACATGACTAAAAGCAAAATAAGTGAAATGCAAAAATAGCAAAGTTAGTATAATTTATAGTTGGTTGATAAAGATATAAAAGATATATCATGGCTACTTCACGTTGAAACACCAGTTTCTGTACGATTACCAAGGTTAAGCAACATCAGGCCAGGTCAGCATTTAAATGGGTGGCCTATTGAAAGGCTTCAAAATAGCCAGATGTAACTGTAAGCTTAAGGTCCAGTCAGACTACGTCCGTTACTAGTTCTGCGTAACCCAATACTACCTGCCATGGGTCGGGCTGTCAGCAACTAAACCAGCAAAAACTGGGTGCAAGCTCAGTGAGGAGGGTGATATAAGCACCCTGCAGGATAAAAAAAAACAAGACTTATCAAAGGACGGAAGAGCTCCTATGAGCTAATGATCACCTACACAAGCAACCAGCTATGGTTTAAATATTCTTCGCTAACCCACATTGCCAAGTGTGGCAAGAAGTACAGCACATCCTCTGAAATGATGGGCACAAAAACAATGGAAGACATCCAGGGAGGGTTTCCTCAAATGAAAGTGAAAAGAACCATGATTCAGATGCAGATAATAAGGAAAAAATTATGAAATGTTTCAGTTTTTAAAATGTTGTACGTATACGAATGAATAAGAGAGAGAGAGAATTTACATAAACAGACAGACAGGAATCTGTTGAAATTTTAGCTGTGTCCTTGGGCATAAGCTTGTCAGTGAAAGTGGATAGACAATTGAAAACTGTTCCTTTGAAATTGCTAGTAACCAAAGCAGATTCCTTGTTAATCATCTGAGAGGACACTTTTTGCCTTTCATCAGCACAGCTGATGCTAATCTCAAAGAGAGTAACTCATGTTTGCCTTCTCAGACTCATGTTTTCTGCTTACATGAAGTAGAAAGATTATATTGAATCAATTGCTAGGTCTGATGCTAGGAAAGTTTGTTTTCTATATCTTGTTAGACAATTTTTCTCACCTGAATCTATCTTATATATTTCTAGGTCTAGCATTCATTCTTGCTTTGAATATTGCTACCACATCTGGTTTGATGCTTCTACTATATATTTAGAGATGCTTTATAAAATCCAGAGAAGAATCTGTAATGTTATTAGTCCTGACCTGGCATTGCAGTTTCAGTCACTTCTTCACTGTTGTAATGTATCTTCTCTCTGCCTTTTCTATAAATACTTTCATGGGAATTGTTCTGATGAACTTTCCACTGTGGTATCTAGATTTTATAAATTGAAGTGTACTACTAGATTGGCAGCAAGGTTACATTATTTTACTGTCAAAATAGGTAGATGTAACCATCATTTTTTTTTGTTAACGGGTTCTTTTCTTACACTTCTTCTATGTGGAATTCCCTTCTGGCTTCTTGTTTCTCAGTTGACTTTGATTTTCAACAATTTAAATGTAATATCAGTCGTTATCTTCGGTCTTCTTAATTCTTATCCTTTTATTGTTCTCATTTCTTAATATTCTCTAACACTCAGTAACTCATTTCTCTAACACTCAGTAACTCATTTCTCTAACACTCAGTAACTCATTTCTCTAACACTCAGTAACTCCTTACATTTTAGTTGATTGATTGCTTTGCTTGGTTTGAAAAAGTGCTTTTCTGTCTTACTTGAAAAAAGTGCATCTAATTAATGTTTTATTGCCAACTTCATTTATATATGCTCGAACGAACTTAAGTCACTGGTGCCTCCACAACAGGTGTTTACTCGTGCAACCAGATTGGCAACTGGGTCCCACCCATTCACAGTTAGGTTAGCCAAATGCAGACGACAATTCTACTCCTGCAGCTTCTTCTCTCGCACTTCCCGCCTGTGGAACTCGCTCCCATATTCTTGCTTTCCTGATGGCTACAACCTCCAAGAATTTAAATGCAATGTCAATACCCATCTATTAACCACTGGATTCTAGCTCTCTCCCCACCCCGTATATCCTTCCCTTTCCCTCCACCTATGTAACTGTCATCACACCTGCATTCTCATCTTTCTATTGCTCTTTTCTAACTGGTCTGTACTCCTCACTCTCTTCTAATTAATCTTTTTACAGTTATGTAGCCCCCTGCACATCAGTGGCATTTCCGCCTTGCTCGGGGTGAAATGATTAAAAAAAGAAAAAAATATTTGGCTTATGGGCTATCATGTTGAATACACCAGTTCTTGCTCAATCACAGAAGTTAAGCAACGTTGAGCCTGGTCAGTACTTAGATGGGTGACCGCTTGGGAATACCAGGTGGTGTAAGCGTATAATGACATATGTGCGTTGTGGTGCAGAGGATATCGGCTTGGAAAGAGAAATCAGTGAGCCGAGTTCAAATACCCTGCATTCACTTATGCACAAATACCCTTGGGAAAGGTATTAATCCGTCCCTTCCATCCAGTTATGGGTTAAATAACAAGGATAGAACTTGGGGACCCTTCCCTTAAAAACAAATCCCAATGAATCTTAATACTCAAAAAATGTATTACTAGAAAACAAAACTTATATAAAAAACAACAATAAATTGTTGAAAGAAAAAGGTATTACCAGCAATAAATGAATAAAATTTAGTTGGCAATAAATGACCTGCCGAGGTTGATTTGCCATAAAAACAAAACGACCAAACCAATCATTTATATTTCCTTTTAGAGACTCTCGGCCTTTTCAGCACCAAAATAGAATGATTCAATTGGTACATTATTATTCATCTTCTTTGGTCTTTCTAAGCTACATCCACACAAAAAAAAGTAACTGTAATGGACCTGTAAGTTTATTTGTGGTTTGTCACAGGTTAATGGTGGCATTTATGATTTGATTTGGTCTTTTTTAGTTTTTAGTCCACCA
Organism: Ascarosepion bandense; assembly: GCA_037127315.1. Lineage (NCBI taxonomy): Eukaryota > Metazoa > Mollusca > Cephalopoda > Sepiida > Sepiidae > Ascarosepion > Ascarosepion bandense. The sequence goes on along the minus strand of JBBBDQ010001412.1, from coordinate 2,704,563 downwards.
TAAGAAATGTAAGTAAATAAGAACAATGAAGATGGTGTGTAAGAAAAATGATTTATATAAGCATTAATAATTCTATGTTATACACAATGATAGTGATGTTTATTATGACTGGCACAAGGTTAGAAAGAAGAGTTCAGTAATATTCTTTTTCTGATACAAGGTTGATAAGAAGAGTTTGCGTAAGTACTTAAATGTAACAAGTACTGTAAGTTGTGGTGCAGTGGATATCAACTTGGAACAAGAAATTGGAGAGCCGAGTTTGAATTCCAGTTGAATTCCTTGCATTCACTTGTGCATAAATACCCTTGGGAAAGGTATTAATCTATCTCTTCCCTCCAGTTATGGGTTAGATAATAGGATAGATTGGGTTCTATAGCCTTGGTCGGCAACCAGTCTACCACAGAAAGCAATGGCAACCTACTGCGGGATAATCATCTGCCCAGTCAGTCATGTCTCTTTCGAGACATGATCGGCCATGCGTGTAATGTATCACGTATGGCACTTAACTGACTGACTGTAAATTGAATGTATGAGAGTAGAAACAATGATATGTAGGAGTGGGATGTAGTTGTAGTCATTGATGTCTTTGATGTGACCACTCACTTAAATGTTCATTTCACTGTCTTCTTTTTTGTGTCTGGCTTTATTAAATGTTCTTTGAACAAGAAAAGAGAGGTACAGAACACAGTACAAGAGAGAAGGTGGGAAGGTAAAGCAAATGCAGTTCACCAGACTTGCATCAAGGGGGAAGATGAAACAATCCTCTCAGGATAGAGGTTGAATCATTCATACTTATAGGATACAAATCCTATAGTCAGTGTGAAAAGCAATACTCTGGATCCTGATTGGTTGACAAATTGAGAAATTCAAAATACATCAGCGAAACGTTTTTTTTCACAGCTAAAGAAAAAGTCGTTCTGGGATCCTCCCACATAACCAGAATTCAATATTTAAGTTGGTCCCCAGACCAGTCACAGTCAGTCAGTCAAGAGGATCAGTGAGAGACAGCAGTTAGTTGATCCTTCACTCAAGCAAACAGTCCATCTGTCAGTTAGCGAGATAATCAGCCATGCCAGTCAATCCCAAAAGGCACAGTGTCAGCTACACACAGTCAGATAGGCACCAACTTAAAAGAGACCAGTGCCAACAAACTAATCTTTCACCCACTCAACTGGTATGAACGGAAAGAAGAGAGGAAACACCTGCAACAAAACCCCTTCAATGGCCGTAAAACTTTTCACATCTCTCAGTAACCAGAAAGGAGAAGTAACACAAAGTTACTAAGTTAAGTTGACTGATTCATTGTTTTTTCACACACATTCTACCAATTACTACTACTCTCTCTCTCTCTCTCTCTCTCTCTCTCTCTCTCTCTTCAGGAATTCTCATTCACACTCCTTTTTAACACAATTTAAAACACTTTCCTTTTCTACCTACCTAGTAGCTGATATATAAAAAGGAAAGAAACTTTGTGCTACTACTCTGTTTAATTATGGACTCAAAACAGACATTTTTATCTTCAACCAACATTCGTTCAAATCCAAAAGACACCGTTTTATCACACAAAAGATACACAGAATTGTACAAATTGTTTATATTGTATATATATTTTCAAATACAAAATTTTCATATTTTTATACAACATTTCTTATTGTGTTGTCTTTTCTTGAAATTTGTGGTGTGTTTTTGTGGACTGGATAACCCGCATTAAAAACCGCATTTTTAATCCAAGTTGTTCTGAAACCCCACATACTTATACCTATTTGGAAGACAAAAAAAGACCACTTTCAAATATATATTTTTGTTCTCTGATTGGTTAATCTATACATATAAAAGGCAAGATGTGTGTGTGTGTGTGTGTGTGTGTGTGTGTGTGTGTGTGTGTGTGTGTGTGTCCTTTATACAACTCCACAATTTTTATACTATTCTCACCAAACTTCACACAAATATTCTTTAGGCTTCCGGTCAAGTCATGGGCTATTTATTTTTTCTGATACCCCCCCTATATTGGAAATCGATACTCCGATATCCAATATCCAATCAGGTCTGATCAAGATCAGGATTTCAGCTTTTAACTTGGTTCTTGCTGCAGAATTTGCTCTAACTTGGTAAAATTATAGTTTTTAGTCTCAAACATTAGTAGATCCTTTCAGACGACTCATTTTCCCCAATATCAGAAATTGATACCTCTGATATTCTATTGAATCTGATCATAAAATGATATTCAGCCATCAAAATGGCTCATTTTCTCCAATTTTACTCCCAATGGGTACGATAAGTTTTCATGGACTTACTTAGGTTAGTTTATCCTTGAATAACTTATTTGACTCCAATATTGAAAATCGATACCCCGATATCCTATTGGGTCTGATTAAAATCAGCCCTTACTCAGAGGACTTATTTAGCCTTCAAAATTCAGTTCGCGATGGAAAACTTATTTGACACCGATGCCGGAAATCAAAATTTGACTTACATCCATTAATTTTTCTTCCAATCTACGGTTTTGCTTTGACTAGAAACAACTATTGCTATTTAGTCTTTCGTGCAAACATCCAAAGAGTCTGAGCTCCAGGACCATATATTAGTTTTAAAGCTTTCATTACACCTAAGCAATGTCAGGCTATATTGTTAGTATACATATATTTCTTTTAAATTGTTTTTCAGTCTGAAGATATGCATTGATCCACATGCGCAGAAACTCAAATATGTCATTCTGTTTTAAGTCGTTGAAGAGATAACTTCCTGTTTACTATATAAATAGATGCTATATATTCTTTTGATCAGTGTGGAATTTTGCCTGGAAGTGTATTTTTAAAATGTCAGTTAGTGTAGAATGCAACTGTCAAAGCTAGAATTTTCTTTTGACAATCAGGGTCAAAGTAGTCAGCGACCAAAAAATAACAAAATGCACCTGGTTGTGTCAGGTGTCAATCAAGACACCTATTTAAGTAAAGTCAGTTGGCAGTTAGAGCAGTTTAACAGGCAGTTGAGTTCAGAATACAGAGAGAGACAGAAGGTTGGCAACAGTCTGGCTGCTCGTGTGCATGTGCCTACTAGACCCGACCATCTACTCTACTCCACTGTCAATGTCACCAAAGAAGAAGCGAATAGAGTTATGTTGTATATTGTTATTTATATATATGTGTGTTGCTGTTTGTCAATTTTATCAGTGAAAAGATCTTTATTTTGATTGCAGTTTCCTTTCGTATATGCATATGAAAATGCATATACGAAAGGAAACATTTGCTTGTCTACTTTGTTATTTTTCCTGAAAACATAATCAAAGTTTCGTCCAAGTTTTATTTTTGTGGAAGTGGCATATACGAGAAAAGAGAGTGGTATATAACATAAAGACCCAGTCACAACTCCAATTCCTTAAAAATAGAAGTGTTCATTTCAGCGTCTTCAGCTTATATGACAAAAACTGACCTTAATTTCATTCAGCTTCTCACACCCACTTCCTGAATACTGTCTAAAAATACATGTTTTCTGGCCAATCAGAAAAAGCCTATACAGTTTTTATCACATCCATTTTTGATTCACTAAAAAACCAATGCAGATTTCACCTCTGAAAGCAGGTTCAACCTGGTTGGCATTAGTGACAGACCCCCACAACTGACTACATCACTGCCCAGACCATCAGCAATGACACAAAAATGCTTGCATCAACAGCGATGTCTTTGACCAACATGGAGATCAACAACAGCAGAGATTAACTCTTGACTACTACAATGTAATAATTTATGGACTACTTATCCCACAAGCTTATCTCACTCAACTACACATGCTTTTTTATTTTTCTTCACATGTCTATTATCTTGTGTTATACTCCAAATGAACTCTTAGTCTCCCATGACTGATATATAATACCACAGAACAATCGAACCCTGTAGATCATGGGAAATAAAAACTCTTCCACTTATCTCAGCTATGTCCTAACTCCATTTGTTGTTTTGTTGCTTCTATTTTTTTCTTGTTAACAGTAAGGCTGCTTTTACTCAACCGTAAGTTCTATTCTAATAGTTTTTTCTTTTGCACTCCTCATCTGTGGAACTCTCTTCTGGCTTCTTATTTTCCTGTAAATTATAATCTTCAAAAATTTAACTGCAATGTCAATCACCATGTTTTATATTTTCAAATTCTGTTTTTTTATTGTTCTATCTCTGCAATAGGGCAGTGGTCCTGATAGAACCATAATAACGCATTAAATTTTGTTTAGTAACTTGAAGTATTGAGAGAGTTAAGAATTTTAAGCAAAGGAGTAAAAATACTAAGCAAAAAAATATTGATGATTAGTTGACCAGATTGGAACCTGATGGAAGGTTTGGTTTAAAAATATAATTTATTAGCAATGATAAAGCAAATTAATTTGTTTTAAATACATGTGTAACAGAGCAGTGGTTCTGATTGCATCCTAATGCATGAAATGTCATTTAGTAACTTGAGATATTGAGAGAGTTAAGGATTTTAAAGAGAAAGAGTAAAAACACCAACTGAAAAAAATAAAGACGATTTAGTTGACCAGATTTGAACCGAAAAATAGTTAAAAATATGTTTGAGGTGCCAACAATTATCAGCACACAACTAATGACAAAGATGACATGAGCTAAGTTTAAAAACAACAATAAAATTTATTTATAAAAACACCAAAAAGATTAACTCAAATTTAATATTTTGTGTATCTAATGATGGCTAATAATACACAAATTAAACTACAAAAATTAACATGTCCTACAATTAAATTATATTACTGTATAAAAAGATCCCCCAAAAGAAAATCTACATTAGGATGTTGGGGAAAGATTCCCTGGATCACTGTTTGAATAGACAAAATGAAAGGGAACATTGTTTTGTTGTTCAAATAAAATGGTAAACATAAGATACACAGATTGTAATTCAGTCAGTTAAGTGCCATATGTGATACATGCTTAGGCAATCATGTCACTTTTTCCCGATCAGACAGAAGATTTTCCCACAGTAGATTGCCCTTACTTTCTGTGGTAGACTGGTTGCTAACCAAGGATGTAGAACCTGATCTGTCCTGCTAATTTAACCCATAGCTAGAGGGAAGAGACGAATTAATACCTTTCCCGATCATATTTGTGCATAAGTGAATGCAATGAAATCAGCTGAAATTCAAACTCAGCTCTACAATTTCTTGTTCCGAGCCGATATTCACTGCACCACTACACACATGATTGTAATCACTGATTGTGAAATAAAAGTTAAAAAGTTCATCTCTTAGGCTGCAATGAAATGAACATTAGTCATCTTCTAGTGAGGAAGAGAGAAAGTAGAGTTGGGAGATATAATTAAAGAGAGTCGGTTGTTGGTTTGATGAGAAAAGCAGGATGATGTTTCTTGACCTCTGCCAGTCCTTCTAGCGAGTTGCATGAATGTTTGGTTTTTAGATGCTTGTGTAGGATTCTGAAGCCTGTGTTTATTCATCAGCAGGAGCTGATCCCATTGGTTATTGATTTCTATTAAATTGAAAGTTTCAAATATGCTTAAAATGGAAGTCTGCGTGAATCCTATGAGCATTCATTATTGTCATTTGCATTCAGATTTGATGCTGTTCAATTCCATTTACTCTACATAGTAAAAAAAAAATACTTTGTAATGAGCCTAGATAAAAAAAAATATAAACAAACAAAAGAATTAAAATAAGGTGTAGGGGATGTCTATATTTCTGAGATGAGGTAGTATTTACAGTATTTACATTATTTGGACTATTGTCCTCATCTTTGTTGCCATTTGTATGACGTTTCAGCCGTTGCATGCTCCTGCCTTCTTCAGGTGCTAAGAATTTTGAACCAAACCCTTTATTACAATCATTGGGATATATCATCCACATTTCTTACATAAAGCCTAGATTGGAAGTCATGAGTTATCTCCCTCTAACTCTGTATGTTACTTGTTCACCACAGCTGTAGCCTGGTACTGAACTTGCAACTCTAAGAGTCAAGTCAGGAACTAACCTTAAGGACACATGGCCCAGTGGATATAGACATTGGTTAGTTCCTGACTTGACTCTTAGAGTTGTGAGTTCAATACCAGGCTACAGCAGTGGGGAGCAAGTAACTTGCAGGGTTAGAGGGAGATAACCCATAATTTCTAATCGAGGCTTTATGCAAAGAATGAGGATGATATACCTCAGTGATTTTAATAAAGGGTTCGATTCGAAATTCCTAGCACCTGAAGAAGGCTTGAACATACAAACCCCTTAACATTTGTATATATCAAAATACACATAAAATTGAAATATGAAAACAACAAAATGAGTATTATTTATTTATCTAGTTGTAATGTGCTTTTGGAGACATAAGAGGCAATAATATTCATTAAAATTGTGAGTTTGGTGTCAAATGTAGATCAAATTCAGATCAGAATCCAACAGAATAATAGGATAAAGAGTAAGTAAAGTGTATACTGTCTTTCTTGTATGTATTTTTTTAGATGTGTGTAATGAATGTCCAGATAATTTAGTCAGAAAATACAAGAAGTTTTTGTTCAGTGCTAAGAGATAAATGTTACTATTATGTCCAGAAAAAGAAAAAGGAGCCGAAATTTTGATTGATGCATGTATTGACGGCCAGTCTGTTTTGACTACTATGTCCAATAGAGAGAATGTCAGGTGTGTAGAGAAGAAAAATGAGTCAATTTTCATTGACTTAGAAAGAGTGAATTAATGATAGTTATAAGTGTTATAATTATTTTTGACACAATAATAATTTTTTTCACTTATTTCTTTATGGACACGACAAAGGCATCTGCTTTCCTTTAAAAACCATATCTCTTTCAACTAATGAAAAGGCAACACTCAAATAAACAGAGGAAGAAGGAGAAAAGACTGAACACTGCTACAAAATGGCAGAAATTTGTTGGTCCACAGTCCAGCCATTGTTACTAGAAATCTATCAATATAAGAAAAACTTTACGCATAATTTCTATAATAAAAAATGAAAAAAAGGAACACCAAAAAATGTAAGAATTTTAGCCAATCAAAGAAAAGAAAAGGGATTGTTTATGCTAGCCAAACCAAACTTCATGTCAATAGTCTGTTAAAAAAGATATAAAGAGTTTTGAGGCAGAAAGAGAGACGGGATTGCCAGAGAAACCAGTTATCTACTTAAAGCATTTTCTTGCTTTTCTGGGGTTTGAAAAAAAAGCAAATTGATGTCCACAAAAAGTAAACTCACTCTTGACTGTTACTAAAGTTTCACTTGTAAACTGTAAATTGTCAACTTAGTCAGTTAAGTGCCATACGTGATACGTGCTTGAACAATCATGACTCTTTTGATCCCAAAGATTTTCCCATAGTAGGTTGCCATTTCTTTCTGCGGTAGACTGGTTGTTGTCGCGAGTACTTTATGAAGTCCTTTACTGAAAAGTTCAACTTGAAAGTTTGGTTTTGTTGAGATTTTTCTTTGAAAGACGCTGATACTTTTCTATCCTGGGACTTAAATCTAACTCCCTGTTGAGATTTACTTGTCACTCATTCTTTTTTTCAACATGATGATTTATGGCCCCTTTGATAAAGTCCTTTTATTTAAGAAAAGAGGTTCACAGAAGGATCCATCCAGATTTTCACAAGGGCTTAAGAGCACATCTCTCATTGGCCAGTAAATATGAAAACATTTTTCTATAAATTCAAGAAATGAATCTGAAACAATTAATAAAGAAATAATTTGGGTGGTCCTTTAACCACTACTTCTAAAAATACATTTTCAACAACTGTAACAAATTGAAATAAAAAAATACGCTCTGGTTTAAAAATACACCTTTTCTCTAAGGTATGTGTAAAAACAAAAACAACCTAAACAATTAAACATTTATTTACTACACTAAAGACTAATTTATAAAAAAAAAAAATAATAATATTTTTATGCACAAGGAAAGCATCAGCAGGATTTGAACCCAAAATAAACCTAGATATATTTAACAAATTTAGTACAACGGAATTTTCCTTACTTCACTTCACAACCATAGTAAATTTGTTGTAACAAAATTAATGTGTTTACCAAAATTATGAACAACTCGGCTGAGTCTAGGAAGTGTTTATTTAGTAAACAGACTCAGCTGGGTTTTTCATAATATTTTTTGAGGTGGGGATGTATTTATTTTCCTTCTGTTATTATTCATTATTATTGTTTGGTTTATTGATTTTCTTTCATTTTATCACATCTTCTCAAACACTACAGCTTTATTAATTTAAAGCTTGCTACTTGAAGGATATAAAATTTCTAATAACTTCATAACTATACATGCTTAAAAGCTGTGTAGCAATTGTAAAATAATTGTAACTTTCTTCACCCACTCCCTTCAAATCTAGGGGACTGAAAAAGAAAAAGGGATGAAATTTGAGCAGACAAATCACACTGTTATGCTAACATTGATGCTAATATTAACCCTTTGATTTTGTTTTGAAATGAACCTCTTTTGTGTTCCAACAGCTTGAGAGTAAAAAAGAGGGCAAGAATAGATTAGAAGTCCAATGTAGAGGATTTTTAGGTTCTTTACAATTTATATAACGATTCGTCCAGCATACGATTCAAGAAAAATAAAGACAACAACTCTAATTTGTAACCAATAAATATATGTATATTCAATAAATACAGCATGTAACAAACAAAGCATGTAATATTTGTATATATAGAGTAAGAGGAAAAAATTGTTCCCCTTTGACTGCTTGTTGATCACAGTCAACTAAATGAAGAAAGTTTTTTCTTGTGCTGAAAAGATTTGTTATAATTGTTAGAAAGGTTTTCATGTAAGAATGAATAACATGAAGAATACAATTATTTTGAATGTAATTGTAAGTAACACAAATTTTGATCAAGAGTTCAAAAATTCAAAGGAAGTTCTTGGCCAAAATGTTCAGAGAGAAAACAAAGTTCTGTGTCTGTGTGTGCATTAAGAAATTTTTGAGTAGACTTGCATGGAATTGTTTCACAGCCTGTTTGTCTACTGCTTAACTTGCGAAAACTATCCATATTTAATGAAGAAAAGTGGCTCAGAATGAAATGCAGGAAAAACTGATTTTACATCGAAAACATGTGATTGGCTAAAAATTAACCAATCACCACACACATATAAACAGCTGCTACAGAGCCGAAAGATTCAAAGGCAACTGCGATTGCTAAATTGTCCTATACAAAATCAGTAGTGATTTATTAGCCAATCGCAGACAAGTAAATGACTTGGAGTGAATGTGGGTAAGAAAAATATAGCAACTGCTATATCCACTACTACGAATGAAAAATTATTGTTTAATTTAGTGAACTAGCATACTTATACTCAAACTCGTTCCTAAGTTATACATATGATAGTGGTGTAGTATGAAAATGAAGACACTGTTTGAGTTTGCACCTCTCCTTCTCAGAAAAATCTCATCCCCTAAGTAACCCTCCCACTTTCAAAGTTCCACAATCGCCGCTGCTCACAAATTTCTTCTTCTTTAGTCCTCAGTATTTTAAGGGATTGGGTGAAGGGAGCCATTATTATTTCACATTCACTATATCTGAAACTTTGCAGGTTGATATTTTGATATATGTTTTAAATCTGTGTAAATTTTTTTTCTACACAAATTTTTTTTTCTACACAAATTATATGTTAATAAAATTTTTAGTTGGCATCTATCCATTGGCAATATTATATCTTATCAATGATATTTTAATAAAAAGACTATATTTTAAAAATGTTCTTTCATTCTGATTAGCTACTAGAATATGCTCTAATAATATGTTTGCTACAATTTGAATCTGTTTAATTTATCCATTTTATCAAATCCGAATTTATATAGATTTTAAATTGTTTTCCCTCACAAACACAATAAATTTATAAAATAATTGTCAAAATCCTGATATTTTTTCTGTTGTTAATTCATTCCAAAATATTAATTCACTGTAAAACAAAAAGAACTTATATTTGCTAAAGTTCGCACTAAATTCTCCTAGAGGGAGGCTCTTTCATAGTACTTTGGTTGGTTGGTTTAGACATCAGGTAGTTTCAAAATTTTCTGAAACAGCTTTTTCAAAAAAAGTTTAAGATTAGAAATTACTTTTTTTCATCTAGGCCACTCTAAATTCAGATTTAGTATTATAAGTAATAAAAAAAAATAACATACAGTATTTTAGAAATGGGTTATGAAATTTTTCCAATAATTTTCTGCCACATCGATAAAACTCACACATTATTCAACCTAATCACGTGAGAGTGATGAAATCGAACGCATCAAGTTCAGAAATTGAATTACATGGGAGATAACTCCGTTATTTCTAAAGCATGAGTTAGCCTCCTTGCAAGCTTATCGGTCAGTTAAATGTCATACGTAATACACGCTTGGCCGATCATGTCTCGAAAGAGACATGACTGACTGGGCAGAAGATTATCCCGCAGTAGGTTGCCATTGCTTTCTGCGGTAGACTGGTTGCCGACCAAGGCTATAGAACCCAATCTGTCCTGTTATTTAACCCATAACTGGAAGGAAGAGACGGATTAATACCTTTCTCAAGGGTATTTGTGCGTAAGTGAATGCAATGAATTCAGCTGGAATTCGAACTCGGTTCCCCGGATTTCTCGTTCCGAGCCGATATCCAATGTACCACAATGCACAATTGCAAGCTTATACTTGGGCAAATTTACAGAAGTTAGCCTTGCCTTTTGTTGGAAGGGCGATTAAGGATTTCCCAGTTACAGAACAACAAAAACAATTTTTGAGCATCAATCAATAGGCTAAAATTTGTTTGATATTGCTGAAGGGATTTTTTAGTAATGTGTACCATTGACTCAGCGTCGCAAACAGAAACACTAATCTTTTCAGTGTCATAATAAAAAAGTGATATGAAAGGAAATAATTTAAAAAAAAACACATTTGGCATTTAATAAGTGTCTCATCATTATCAGTTCTATAATATGAGAAGTAGAATTGAACTCTACACCTTGTATTCACTTTTCATGTCGATATACGATCAGGGCCTCCATACAATACAAATGAGTTGAATAAATTTCTCTAATAAATGCTACTGTAGAAATAGATTTCTACATTCTCTCTTTTAAACCTATTAAAAATGTGTTATAAAAGTTGTAACAAAAGAAAAAAATGATTTACCAGAACACAGACCTAAATCACAGACGAATATTTAATTTACAAAAACACCAAATAAAATATTTACAAATATACAATTTTTGTAAATATATATATGTACCTCTTGGTCTATGAAATACTACATCTACATTTCAAAGATTTATGGATAATTTATTTCTCCTGATCAACTGTGTTTTCTTCTATCCAGACAATGTTCTAATTTTCTCCAAAACAAAAGAACAACATTACAAGAATTTAGAAAAATTTATAGAGATTTTACAAGAAAATAATGTAAATATTTCAATGAACAAGTGCTAATTCTTGAATTTCTGGACCATCACATTAGTTAACATTCTCAAAGAAAAAAAGCAGGAAATTTTGTGAATTCAAAATCACTTCGTCATTTCCTGGGAATGATTTACTTTTAAAGGAAACTTGTTCCAAGGGCAGCAGACATTCTTCTACCACTCAGTCAGTCAGTTAACTGCCATACATGATACACGCTTTGGACGATCATGTCTCGAAAGAGACATGACTGACTTAGCAGAAGATTATCCCGCAGTAGGTTGCCATTGCTTTCTGCAGTAGACTGGTTGCCAGCCAAGGCTATAGAACCCAATCTGTCCTGTTATTTAATCCATAATTGGAGGGAAGAGATGGATTAATATGTTTCCAAAGGGTATTTGTGCACAAGTGAATGCAAGGAATTCAAGTGGAATTCGAACTCGGCTACCCGATTTCTCGTTCCCAGTTGTTAAATACTGCACCACAATGCACATCTTCTACCACTCACTGAGCTAATAAAGAAGCACCCTCAGAGTAAAACAATACAGCTATGCTGTAAGTGCAGCATTGCATCAAATGATTGATAACCGACCTGTTCTTATAGAGATTTTTATCTAAGAAACTCGCTGAAAACCAAAGAAAATGGTTCGTATTTGACTGGGGGTTACTGGCAGTTTATTTGGCAGTGTTGTAATTAAAATCCCAAATTGAAGGTAGACATGTTACCTTGTTCACTGACCATAAGCCACTTGCATTCAGTCAGTTAAGTGCCATACGTGAAACACGCTTGGGTGATCATGTCTCGAAAGAGACATGACTGACTGGGCAGAAGATTATCCCGCAGTAGGTTGCCATTGCTTTCTGCAGTAGACTGGTTGCCAGCCAAGGCTATAGAACCCAATCTGTCCTGTTATTTAATCCATAATTGGAGGGAAGAGATGGATTAATATGTTTCCAAAGGGTATTTGTGTACAAGTGAATGCAAGGAATTCAAGTGGAATTCGAACTCGGCTACCCGATTTCTCGTTCCCAGTTGTTAAATACTGCACCACAATGCACATCTTCTACCACTCACTGAGCTAATAAAGAAGCACCCTCAGAGTAAAACAATACAGCTATGCTGTAAGTGCAGCATTGCATCAAATGATTGATAACCGACCTGTTCTTATAGAGATTTTTATCTAAGAAACTCGCTGAAAACCAAAGAAAATGGTTCGTATTTGACTGGGGGTTACTGGCAGTTTATTTGGCAGTGTTGTAATTAAAATCCCAAATTGAAGGTAGACATGTTACCTTGTTCACTGACCATAAGCCACTTGCATTCAGTCAGTTAAGTGCCATACGTGAAACACGCTTGGGCGATCATGTCTCGAAAGAGACATGACTGACTGGGCAGAAGATTATCCCGCAGTAGGTTGCCATTGCTTTCTGCGGTAGACTGGTTGCCGACCAAGGCTATAGAACCCAATCTGTCCTGTTATTTAGCCCATAACTGGAGGGAAGAGATGGATTAATACCTTTCCCAAGGGTATTTGCGCGTAAGTGAAAGCAATGAATTCAGCTGGAATTTGAACACGGCTCCCCGATTTCTCATTCCGAGCCGATATCCACTGCGCCACAACGCACTAGCTTTCCATAAAACAACACCAATGAAATCAGATAAACAATAGAGCCAGCTTTTGTTAATATGTGAATATGTAACTGATATGTTATATATTTGTATGAAAAAAAAAACATTGTTGCAGATTTTCTAACAAGAATTGTTGAAGTAGTAGAGACGGTCAGCCATGTCTGGTGCAAGGCCAATTTACAAACATAGCTGACACTCCCTACAACTTAAGGGTTTATCAGGAGGTCATCATAATTATCAGAAGGGTGAAATGTGAAAGAATAAAATTGTTTCGTTTGTATGTTTAAAGTAGAATTTTATTAACAGAACAGAATAACATGAATTTGCAGGAGTTAGATGTTCAAAGAGAAAATGTATGTAGTTAATCAATTTGTAAGAGTTAAATGTTCAATGAGAAATAGTAGTAAGGAGTCAAGTGAATCAAGAGTTTGTAGTTGTAACTTGTGTGTATGCAAAGATTAACAGGATAGTAATGAAATCTGTGTTCCTTTCTTTTTTTTTCATGGCCAGCAAGAAAGCGAAAAGGAAGGTAAAGCAATAAAGGAAATTGGACTTGTTGGACGTTAGTTTTTAGGAGTCAGTTGAAGTATCTTGTTGTTGGTGGTGTTGTCGTCGTCTTATTTGTTAACTGTGATAATGGTGAGATGGAACAAGAAGAGATATAGGAAATTAGCACATGAGAAAGAAAAAGAGAATGGATGTGTGATGGGACAGTTGAAGTTTCTTTTGTCGCATTTGAGCATGTCGTCTCTAATTTCTGCTTTCATCTGACTGGTTGATTCAGCTTTCTTTCTTTCTTTCTTTCTTTTTATATGGAAAGACTTTTTAACATAGACTTGTTAACTTTTCTCTCAGTTTTGCAAATCGCTTCCTTTCATTGGTTAGAACATTGGTCAATCCTTTTCTTATTAATCAAAATTAATATTTCACACATAATTGTGAATTTTGTGAAAGTGAAGAAGAGAAGAGAGTTACTTTTAATTTTGTATCCACCACACAGTATCATTAACATGAGATAAGCATGAAAAGCTCTTTGTGCTGCAATTACAAATTAACTAGTCTTTAAAGACGTTTCAGTAGCAAATGTACAGTGTGTCTCCAGTTCAAGCCTCTCCAGATCAACAAATATAGCGACAGTCAAATTTTGTGACTTACCAGTGCTTATTGAGCAGCAAGAGTATGACACAGAAATAAAGGCCTACTTAGACAAGCTAAAGTCTTACACTGTTGTCAACAAAACTATTTCATGTGACATTTCCACACTCTACATAAGGCCATTTATTCAACAGGCATTGCTCAGCACGATCAATAATACTGTGGTACTCACGTACACATCTTTACATTCACACCCACATACGTATTCACACATTTACATATTTTGTGTTTTAAACCTATGCATATGTTGTGGAGTAGTTTTCACACTGAAGGTTATAATCGTGCTATGTCGGTTGCTAATCGACTTAACCTACCCAAAATGTTAGGAACTTGGTAATCTTCCACTGAAAGCTGACTCCTTAGTATTTGGCTAACTGCCAACTAATATCAACTGCCTAGTAGTTCTACTGAACTCTAATAGAAGTCTAAAGAACTCCTATGAATTTCCCAAGAATTTCCTGTTCACTCTTAATATAGGAGGGAGAGTCCATTATCTGAGGAGTAGGTGTGTTTCCCCATAACAACATAACTACTGTCTGGCATGTTTTTATTCTTGAAACACACAATAATCATTTATCTATCACATGTATCTTTCCTGCGCAGTTTGGTTTGGTATTTAACCAGCGGACACACGTGATTCTGATAGTTGGGCCCCAGCATTCGGCCGGCAGTAGCTGGATAAATTACAGCAGTTACCCAACTCGAGCAAGACCACCCTGCTATCCAATATGGGAGAGGGACATTGGTTTAATTCTTGCTTGCACACCTGCACTAATTGCAGGTTGCAATTAGGTGGCAATTTATTTCTTTAACACACATGTGCACAATCATACAAACTCCAAATGGAACCTTCTTCAACTCAACAACAGTATGTATATTACATTTCTTTCTCTTATGTTTCTTAATATTACAAGGAAAACAATTTTTCCTTCACTATTTGCATGCCTTCAACTCTGTATAACCTATTGTTGATAATCCATGTTTTAATTGTTATTAACTCCAGTCTCATTGTCTTATTTCCAATGCCATTTACGCCGATTAAATCGTAATACTAAATTTGTTAGCGGATACCCCGGTATCCACAACAACACTTTCCATAATGTCAAATCCTGGACCCACAGCTACAGTAAAACTAATAAACTCCCACTGTGGAATTCCCTTCCGTTTACTTGCTTTCCCAACAGCTACAATCTCCAAGAATTTAAATGTAAAGTCAATAGTCATCTATCTCACTAATCTGCATGCTCCTTTCTCCATCCACTCCACTCTCATCAGTATTCTCCTTCTCTTACCCACTTCCTGACACCCCTTATAACCTGTCACTCTTTCTCATAACTTTCCTCTTATGTAACCCCTTGCACAATAGTGGCAGTAAAATGCCTTGCTTGAGGTGATATGATTATAAAAAAAAAATTCATAAATCAAGTAGCACTACTGGCAAGACATCTAACCAGTTTTGTTTTCTGTGCTATTATGACAGTTTTAATGACAGTTTTATGACAGTTTTATGACAGTTTTATGACAGTTTTAATTGTCCTGTGTTGCTTTTCAGATACTTTATACAATTGTGCATATTATGCAGTGATTCTTAATCTGTGGAATCCTATCAGTTTTGATAATTCTCTAAAAGGTTCATTTTCAGACTTACTTTCTCTATTGGTGACAACATACAGGAGAACTCCAAACTGAGATATATACATATTTAAAAATGACATGGCCACTGTTGTAGCTGTAGTGACTTGAATGGATGTAGCTTCAACCCGTCAAGTAGCTCTGTCTATGCATGTTAGGATGAATCTTGCTGGTGATGACCATGTGCTGTTTTGATTGATGGTTGGTGGTAATGGCCCTACAATATTAATATGGACTTTTTAATTAGTGGAAAGAGTAGTAAAAAAGGAACTACCACTAATTTTGTGCTGTGAATAATCTTGCTTTGTTGACAATTGAGGTAATCTTTGGTCTATAAGCATATGTTCTTATCCATGTCAGGCCAAAAGTAGTGGGAGTTTATTAGTTTTACTGTAGCTGTGGGTCCAGGATTTGACATTATGGAAAGTATTGTTGTTTTTATAAAAGTTTTGTGTCTAGTAATACTTTTTTCTTTTTGAGTATCAAGATTCATTGGGATTTGTTTTTAAGGGCAGGGTCCCCAAGTCCTACCCTGTTATTTAACCTATAACTGGATGGAAGGGACGGATTAATACCTTTCCCAAGGGTACTTAAGTGAATGCAGGGTATTCAACTGGAATTCAAACTCAGCTCATTGCTTTATCTTTCCGAGCAGATATCCACTGCACCACAATGCACATCCATCACTAAATGCTTACAGCACCTCGTATTCCCAAGTGGTCACCCATTTAAGTACTGACCAGGCTCAATGTTGCTTAACTTCGGTGACTGAGCAAGAACCGGTGTATTCAACGTGATAGGCCATAAGCCTAATAAATATGAGAACAACAGTCTGAACACTTTAAATAATGTAATTATCAATATCTATTTATTTATATATTTCTGAGGTAGGAAGATGGTTAAATGTTTATTGAATTGGCCTTGTGTCAGACATAACCGAACTCCCTACAACTTAAGGATCTGAAATTATCATAAAGTTGAAGGTTGGAAGAATAAAAGTATTTTGTTTGTATGTTTATGTCGAATTTTATTAACAGAACAAAATAACATGAATTTGTAGGAGTTAAATGTTCAATGAGAAAATGTAGTACTTTGTTAAATGTTCCAGAGAAATAGTAGTAAGGAGTTAAGTGAATCCAGAGTTTTAGTTGTTGGTAGCAATTCTAGTTTTAAGTAGCGAATGTGTTTAATAAAGTCTGTGTTCTTTTCTTATTTTTATGGCCAGCAAGAAAGTGAAAACGAAGGTAAGGCAATAAAGGAAAATGATACTTAGTTTTTAAGAGTCAGTTAAAGTGTCATGTTGTTGTTGCTGTTGTTGTCATCTTTTTCTTTGTTGACTGGGAGAATGGTGAAGATGAAGAATAGGTAAAGGAAAATAGCATTCGAGAAGTAGGAGAACGAATGACAGGACGTTATGTCCGAGTCAGTGGCTTGAAGTTTTCGTCACATCTGTATTGTCTCTAATTCAGCTTCCCTCTGACTGACTGATTCAACTCTCTTACCTTCATTTATACCGATTTACGCCTTCACATAAGCTTGTTAACTTTTCTCTCAGTTTTGCAAATTGATTCCGTTCATTGGTTAGAAAATTAATTTAAGTTGCAAAATTTGGCTTTTTGTTTTTTTCTTTCAGTATGGGTCAATCCTTTTCCTATTCGTAAAAATTTAGATTTCAAACATAATTGTGAATTTTTGTAAAAGTGAAGAAGAGGAGAGTTACTTTTTTAATTCCATGTTCACCACATTTCCTCTCCCATCTGTAATGAGGAAGGGAAATAAATCATCTTAAATTAGTAAATTTATGCCCAGTTACTACCCTTATTTATCTTACAAATCTATGCAAATGAAATATTTATCTCATTTAAACAAAATTAACCATTTCATTAAATCAGTTCCTTTACTTTTATGTTTCTTAAATTGCTGTCTTACTTATTCAAGCCTTTCGTGTAGGTATCTCCACTAATCTAAATCTAATTTACTTCTAAAAAATATGAAAGGAAGGGTTAATTAAAGAAATGGTTCGTTGGCCTCTATTTTAATAGCAAATTTTTATCTCTACTTTATTGATTTTCAATACATTGTTTCATGGCATCTCACTATTTAAAACTTTCTAACAATTGCTGTCATGGCTACACTATTATTAAGAGACACAGAAAGTAAATACTTTATTTTTGGCACCTTCACTCATTTTCAATATCTAACTTTTAAACTGAATTTTTAAAAATAAAATTGTTTTCTTATAGTTTTCATTTTTGCTTTAATTGAAAGTTCAATAACTAAATTTACTATTTCCAGTAAACAAAATAACCTGGTGAATTCAAAATAGAAATTATATCGATTGGAATACCAATTTTTTTTCAGTTTTCAAAATTCATCATTTTTTTGTGTTCATTTTGAAAGCTTCAGAAGTTTATAAACAAAAGTTAATTCTCAGTTTTAAAAATCTTTCAAAAATAAAATATACATCTGTAACATGGTATTTTTGAAAAATTAGAACATTTATACTTAAATTAATCTGATTTACATAAGTATTACTTGTTTATAGCATGAAATTTAGAATAAAAGTATTTATAATCATGGAGCTCTGATCTTTCTAACCTTCAAAGTGAGTGATGATAACCAGATGATGTTTAAGGGATTGCTGAGAGATAAGTGTATATGATCAGAATTGATATAATTGTCCAAAATTTTTCCGTGTAAGGGGAAGAAACTGTGATACACATGACCTTTTAATGTAACACAAAAAATACCGTACTTAATAAAAAATTTCATATACACACAAAAAAAAAAAAAAAAATTTAAATTATTCAAAAAAATCTATTGGCTTGATGATTTGGAGTAAACTTTTCAATTTTATTTTAGTAAATATAGTCTTCACTTGATATCCTAACCATGACAAACCTTTAAAGAATTTTAAAATTATTTTTTGAAACCTTATAAATTATTATAATTAAAAAGGAAAAAATGAAAACAATTCTTGTAAAAATTCATTATTCATCGAATGTTTTTTTTTCTTTGGATGATAATATTCTTTATATATATATATATATATTTAAAAGCTTATCTAATTAAATAATGTCATAGTTTTATTAAATTTTTTATTTTATTATTCAGAGCAGATTTTCGGAAAAATAGCCAACTGAAGTTTTTAAAAAATTTGGTTATTTACATTCTCCCAAGGAGTCCTGCATTTAACTAATAAAATAAATTTATGATACAAAATTTAATCCCTTGAAATTTCATGAATTTACATGTAACAGATGTAAAAAAAATATTTTTGCAATTCATTTGAATATCAATGTGTTTTTCACTGGAAAAAAAAATAATGAATTGCTTAATATAAAATTATCCATTGTAAACTCTGTAACAATTTGGTTACCTGTGAACGAAAAAAGAAAAAAGAAAAAAAAAGATATTTCACCAAAATTTCAAACATATTAGAAAGAATAAAAATTTTTTAAAAAATAATTAAAAAATACCTTTATCTTTACTCTTAATAATAACATAAACATTTTGACAAAAAACTTTATTTTTATTAAATTTAGTGCTTTATTTTCTTTCTGCTATGCTGTTTTTTTAGCAAATTATCAGTATAGGTACCTACTTTATTCTATTTTAAGTTCAGTATACTAGTGTCCTCAAAATAAAATATAATTGACGGTTTTTATATATTTAAAAATTAAAATAGTTTCATTTGTTGCAAGAATTTTTATCAAGAAATAAAAATACTATCCTTCAGTTGAGATTTCAGCTGTCATTTGAATTAAAAAAGTGAATGAGAAATTCAGAATAACTTCGTCTGCTAAATTTTGTCTTTGCGCATGCGTTAAAGCAAACATTAAAAAAAGATAATTACTTGTTTCAACAAAAAGAAAAGTCTTGGAAAATAAATCGAAACTGTTTTATTATTATGTATTTTACAAGATATATACATAAGTTCAATAAGTTGCGATAACATAATGAAGAAATATCCTTTGCTGCATGACTTGTATATCTTCGATATTTCCGGTTTGTGTATTTTCTATCTTAAATTTTATCCAATCACAAATGAGTCATTTATTGGCTGCTGAAAAGGCCTTCGTTACCCACGTGCAATTTACCTTCTAACTTTTTGCTTCAGTTTTTCACCGGGACGTGTAGAAGTGTAGTTAATAACATATTTTAGGTTTGTGTGTTCGCGCGCTTTATTCATATTCTAAATCATCATGGATTTTGGATCACCGTCTTCATCGTCCATTGACCCCTCACAACGGGAACAGCTTATGGAATCAGTTAAGCAGCAAGTTGCTTTAGCGAATGCCCAAGAAATCCTTCAGGTAAAAATGGAAAAAGCGATCGAATTTTAACAACTTCCATTTTATTTTCCTTTCCTTATAAAACTGTTCCTACTTTTTTATGCTTTGGTTTTTATTCGTAATAAAATGGCCAATAACTTTTTTTTTTTTTTTTACTGAATGTGAACATGCTATTAAAAGTTGATTAACTTTCTACAAAAATACTCTTTTTAAAAGGTCTGACCTTCCGTCCTTGATGTCGCGACTTTAACCTGTTTTAGTTTTAAAGATCAACGAATATAGTTTTTATCATTTTTCTTTCTGTTTCGAAACTAAGTCAGATATTGTCTTATAAGGTTGTTCGTCAATTCTTAACCACCCACACATTTTTAAAAACTTTTAAAATTTATTGTTTTTGAATGGAGATTTCACTAGGAGAATACGTAACTTTTCCTTTTTATTTTCCCCCACAACAAAAAATAAAATTTCATGGTTTATTTAGAAAACTGATATATAAAATTTCTCTTCTCTATTTTTTCTTTTTAAATGACATTCGCTTACTCTTCTCTCTCTATTTTTTTAAATGACATTCGCTTCTGTGCGTATTTAAATCTATCTACCAATAAGTCGAAAAAAAAAACACGAAAATTTAATGTACTTAGAATTGGCAATTGAGTTTGAATGAGGACTAGCTTCCTTCAGGTTTGGTCATAAGAAAAAAACTGTTGAATCATAATGAATGTTATTGTTAAATATCGATGAAGTACGAAATAATAATCTTAAGTTCTTAACTTTTCTTGTTCAGTCCATAAATCTGATAGGACAATAAAAATCTTGATTCTTGTTTATTTATTTACCACTTCGTATTTAAACCGTACGGCGTAAAACGGAACAAATGAATAAAGAAATAATTGATTCTGTGTCCAGTAACAAACTAAAAAATAACACTTGTTGATCTGTCTAAATCTATAATTCAGTTCAGAACCATTCATTCATGTCAATAGCACAGTTTTTGTTTTGCTGTTTCTTTAAAAATCTAAAATAAAAATCGTCAGTGTAGTAACACTCTAACAGAGACTGTTACAAACAAGCTACACTTCTTACAATAACAGGCCTACCCTAGGTCTTGAATTAAAAAGATTTCTCTCTGAAAGAATCTCAGAAAAATATGCAATTCAGTGACAATTCACCAACTTTTTATATTTTGAAATAAACTGGTTACTGAAGCATTGTAAAAATTGGGCACGTTTAGCTGCTAGCATCATGCCCCCCCAAAAATAAAAAATACGTGTACACGTATCGTATTGTAGAAAAGGCAGCATATGAATAAAAAAGGCCCCAAACTTAATAAAAGTGAACCTTTCCCATCAAAATATTTATTAAAAGGAAAGATCAGAAAGTATTTTTTTAAATATCTTTCTTCGATTTTTAGTTACGAGAGAATGGAAAACGTAACTGTTTTTTTCCTATGACAAACAATTAATTTGAAAATTCTTGCAAAAATCAAATAATTATCAGATTTTAATGAAACTTTCAGGGCGTATTCAAAAAAACAGGTTTTTGGGAAAGGATCAACTGTTTGAAAAAAAAAAAGAAATAGATAATTTACATTTTCCAATGAGTCCTGCATTTAAATAAATCAAAGTTTGTGGACAAAATTTAATTTCAGGAAAGTAGGGGTAGCGTAGTAACAAAGTTAAAAAAAAAAAAAAAAATTACCAAGATTTTATAAAAGTAATTTCATAAATAAATTCATTTGTGAATAACTCTTGAGAAGTTGAGACTCTTGAATGTTTCATTAAATCTGACAATTATTTGATTTTTGCAAGAATTTCAAAATTAATGTGTTTTCACTGGAGTGGAAACAAATGCTCTAAAAATTTCTTTTAGTCAGCTCTCATCCCAGATGCAAAAAAAAAAAAATTTTAAAGACAATTTCGAACATGCTAGAAAGTATTTAAAAAATAATTAAAAACACTTTGAACTTTCCTCTTAATAATAAAACATTTTGATGATAAAACTTTGTTTTTAAGTTTGGGTTCTTTTTTCATTATGGTATGCTGTTTTTAGCAAAATTAAAGTGGAGGTACACATCAAAATAATGTGCACTCTGCGTAAGTTCAAAGGTTCATTCCTCCACCATCTGCTTAAGATATCTGTTCACTGTATGCGCATGTTTGTATCAACATACATATTGGAGATAACACTGAGATCATTCTCCCTGGACTTAAAAGATCACCCCAGAATTAAAGGTTGTGGGCTTTTTTTTTTTTTTTTTTCAACACCAAAAAGTACCACTTTTTTAATTTGATCCAAATGCACTTTCTCTTCCTTAAGTATTTTATGTTCAATAATAATGAAATTAACCCATTTATACTGCATCAAAAAATTTCCTTCAAATGTTGGATTTCCTACTTTGCTGACTAAAAGTAAGTCTTAGGTCTGGTAGGTTTTAGGTAACTCTCTAAAAAATTGGAGCTTAAGGTAAAATTGTGCTGGAGAAATTAATGCTACTTGTTTCATCATGAAAGTGGAGCAGTGTCAAACCTGGTTAGTATTAGATTAGGGACTGCTTGGTAGCACCAAGTGGTACTGTAAGCAACCTCCTACAATCTGAAATATGTTCTGGCTTTAAAATAGCTCACAAAGGGTTGATAAGCTATAGAAAAATAAAAACAAATTCGAAACTTTGGATGGTATACGCAAATATTTTAACTTAAATAGTTTCAGTATTGTAGTTTAGGTGGAGTTAATTAAACCAAATAAAGTATGAAACTTAAATCTAGAGTGTGGCCCCCTCTCCAAATCTTTGGTTTACACTTATGTGTGTGCGTTGCAGAATTATGGATTTTGAGATAATTCCACAAGAAATAGATTTAAAAGAACATAAAATATAAGTTATATTCAATAACAATGATTTTAAATAACAAATTTTGGTATTTGCGTGAGTAAAGTTTGTTAAAAAATGTCTGAGTCTTAGTAAGAAAAATTGGATTTATGTGTTTTCTGTTTTTTTTTTTTTTTTTGTATTGGATGTTTATGAAAGAAAAGTTGTGTACTGTAATATTTCTATAGTTATGTGTATGTGAGAAGAATGTTTCCACTAGTTTAGAAAAATCAAGTCTTACATGTTGGGTACTTAAAAATGTATCAAAGAAATGACCAAAATATCTTCCAGTAGCAGTGGTTGAAAAAAGGGCCTTGAAACTAATTCTGCTTTCTTTTATAAACACTTTGTTGAAACAAATGCTGGATCTTATGGCTATCCAGTCTTTTAAGTGGGCAGTTCTTGGGTTTGCTGAAATATGCAATTTGAATTTCTAACTTTTTTAAGTTGAGAGAAGCAAAGTTCTGTGTGGTTATATCTTGTTTTCTAGCGGCTATATTACATCTTGCCTAGGCTGCTCGCTGTGACATCTGTTAAAAAAACTCTAGATTGTTCCCCCCCCCCAGACAATTCGAGTTCTTTCTTTAAGCATCTAGGCTAGTTCATTTATGTCACAACAGCTGTGTTATTTACTCCACTATATTCTCCTTACTTTTGAGATTTCTTTTTATAAGTAAATATTCTATTTATTAGTATTCACCCCCTTAGCTTTTATGCACTTGTTATAGAATGAGACATTAAATAATTTCTCACCTGATACACTCCTGTTGACTTTAGAAGTACTTTCAAGCATTGTTTTTCTATGTGGCTTCATTGATTGTGATATTATTAACCAATGTCTAGTAGCATTTTCACATCCACATTATTAATTTTCACATAAATTTCCTTTGGTCATCCATGATTATTTTTTTTCTATCACAACTCTTCAAATTTGTTTTTTGTGAGAATTTTTCCTTGGTTTAGTTTTATAGTGTGACTTTATGCCCTATTTTACCACATTTGTAGCCTTTTGAATTCTTAAAGGGACAGCTGTCTCCAAGATTAGCCTTCCTTATCTGAAACAAGGATTAATTTAAATTCCTTTTTGTACATTTTTCTTTTCTTTCATTGGTATGCCTGCACATTGTTTTTCTTCAACATAGTGTGTCAGGTTTAGGAGTCTCTAACATTCGTCCAATATTTATTGTAGTGTCAGTTTATTATTCTGTTTGATGTTTGTTAGAATTTGTGTCTTAGTGGCTTTATCACCTTGCTTGGGATGAAATGATTAAGAAAAACTTTTTCTTTTTTTTTTAAACTAAATATAACCATGAATGAATTTATTACAATATTATGGAATACTGTTGTTATAGAAAGATAAAATTTATATTTCTTAAAAAATTAATGATTGAATAAGCTCATGGTGAGTACTACAACAGATATTTGTTAAAATTCCCCAATTGCATTGTTAAATATTTGGGCTTAACAATTTTAACAAAATATTGCAATAACAGTCATGAATATGAATGTTGGTCATTATTTTAAGAAATGGGTACAGATGGAAACATTTAAAATAATTTTTTTTCCATTTCACTGAAACAGCTCTTAACCACATATCTTTCTTTAATTTTCTCACTGAAATCAAGTAGTGTATGTCTTGTTTTTCTACACAATCAAAATGAAATAGTCCATTTTTTATTAGATATCAACAGAAGACATGAAACTCTTACATTTTCCCTTGTTGATTCTTTCGTTCTTTCATTTATTTTCTCACTGAAATCAAGTAATGTCTTTTCCATTTGATCAAAATGGAACAGTCCATTATGAGGTATTGGCAGGAGACATTAAACACTTCTATCTTTTTCTTTCTTTCTAGTCAAATCCCTGTCTTACGAACATTTCTCTTAATTTAAAAATGATTCAGTTGACAGTTTTATTTAATTTATGGTAATTTGATTTTTGGTGATTGCTTACTTAGTTTTCATTGTTCATTACTGCATTTGAGAAATGGTGCTTTTATTGTTTACCTTCACTTAATTTTTTATTTATCTGTTCTCTCTTGCAGAGGATGTCTGAAAAATGTTTTAAAAAGTGTATAACAAAGCCGGGATCATCACTCGACAATTCAGAACAGGTAAATATATTTTTGATATGTTTTACCCTTCTCAGAATTATTAAGGCAATTGAACATCCTGTATTATTGATGTTGTTAGCACAATGTTTTGGCTCATAGATTCTACAGCTTTTTTCAGGTGTACAATCTATAAGGAGTAAGAAGAGCATATATGATATACAATTCCTGGGACAGGTCATATGAACTTAGTTATTGCTCACCAGTTTCCACTGAGCAATACTAAAAAGACTGAGGCATAGACAGTGAAATGAGAACTGAGTTATGTGCTGTGCATTTTAGTTGTTGCTGCTGTTGGTAGTTCTCAGGTGATGTGGTTACCATTATTTGGTACTGTTCTTTGTGATTCTGTAGTGCCAGTCTTCAATGTTTACATTAACAGGCAGACTGATGTCCTCATCTTCATTATTATAAATGTTTTGGACACTGCATCCTCTGGCCTCCTTCAGGTGTCTGCTGACCCAGGTGACCTTCAGGAATTTTCAAACTGAGCCGGTCCTGGTTATGACAGTAAACTGCATCTAGCCTGGCAGCAAAGTTTCTGATTGGGAAGTTGTGATGAGCATGGAACCACCTCTTAATTGCTGCTGTTCCCAGGTCCACCCTGACCCAGAGTGGTAGCACCTGTTAGGGTCCCATCTATGGGCAAATAGTTAAACACTATGAGAGTATAAAAATAGACTTTTATAGTAAAAATTCCAGGAATAAATTTAAGAAAAAATATTACCAGCAATATATTTTTGAAGGAAAAAAAAATACATACCAACAATACATCTGATTCTTAACAAAAACCACTTTATAAAACTACATCAAAGAAAGCCGATCTACAAACTTATTTCAGACAAAGAATATGTATTCTATTCATACAAATCTATTGTAAAAATCTTGTCAACATTAAATAACCCATTGAGGTTGATATGCTGTAAAACAAACCGATATTATCCTGTTTTCCTGTAATCTGAGCCTGTACTACCCAGCCCAGGGACTGAGTTCACAATTCTTGTCAACAAATTCATCAATCAAAGCTTTGTCTAGGACAAATAAGGGGCTTACTTTGGAATTTCCTGCCAACTATAAATAAAGGTTAATAAAACAATCGTTGAAATTTTGGGAGAAAAAAAAGGGCTATTTTTTAACTCTGGTTCCACATATCTATAGGAACCATTACATTAAAAAAAGATGAATGGGCATTTTCTTAAAGGGTTTGAAATTCCCTGAAGGTTACCAAGATCGGCAGGCCTTTGAAGAAGGACAACTGACTCAATGGCTGAAATGTGATATTAAGAGATGAGAACATTACTTGAAATATGAAAATCTTATGTGATATACCAGCCTGTTGGGATAAACAAAAATGAATAAAAAATAAGACAAGTTTATTTTAACACAAACTACTTTTATTCATTCACTGACTGAGAACAGCAAGGATTGTTTGGATTTAAATGATTCTGTGTGTATGTGTCAGCTGGTTACCATGTTCGCTTCAAAAGTAACATCATTGTTTTAACAGACAAGGGCAACAACTTGATTGTATTCTGAGTTAGTCTTTTTTTAGGGTAAGTAAGCCCCATGGCCCAGAGGTAGAATCGCCTACTGATGACAATTCGGTCGGGTTTCGAGCCTGGGTTATGTAGCGATCGGAGTCTAACCATACTGATGAGCTGTGATACAGTGAAACAGATCTGTCTGCGGATGGCAAAATATATATATATATATACACACACACACATACACACACACACACACACTGTAATTTGGATGTGCGTTGTGGTGCAGTGGATATCGGCTAGGAACGAGAAATTGGGGAACCGAGTTCGAATTCCAGCTGAATTCATTGCCTTCACTTGCGCGCAAATACCCTTGGGAAAGGTATTAATCCGTCTCTTCCCTCCAGTTATGGGTTAAATAATAGGATAGATTGGGTTCTATAGCCTTGGTCGGCAACCAGTCTATTGCAGAAAGCAATGGCAACCTACTGCGGGATAATCTTCTGCTCAGTCAGTCATGTCTCAAAAGAGACATGATTGCCCAAGCGTGTATCGTGCATGGCACTTAACTGACTGAATTTAGCTTCCCCTAACAGATTACCCTGTATGGGATTTAAATCCTGTTCATCACTGGAGAGTGAGAAAATTGAAAGAGGTAACAATGTTGGCCTGTATGGGTGGGGCTGTTATAGATTTCTTAAAAATGGTTTCCTGTACTTGCTTTTGTAGTTAAACTGGAACTGCCTGTTACTTTGGTAACAATGTCTTGTCTTAATGGAATGAGCCAAAATAGTTGGCAGAAGAGCACAAGACTCATCTTTTTTTTTTCCACAATCATCTCAGAACCATCCTGAAATATAACTTTAGTCATAATGAAAAAAAATTTAGCTATCTTGAAATCATGTTTTTATTATTTATAGCTGTTAGTAGCATAATAAAAACACCATTAAAAGGTTTTGGAAATAAATTGAAAATGCTAAAGTTTTAAATATGAATAAATACAAAAACAAAGTAAAATTTAATTAAGACTTTCATAAAAATCAAATTTTTACTCTTTAAACATTTTGATTAAATAACCTTGAATAATTTTACAAAAAAATATTCTTAATTTCAGGCTCAGATTAACTTTAGTCAGAATTCAATAATTGTCTTTAATGCATTTATTTTTGATAAAAAGAATATGAGCGCATTCCAACTATTAACAATCAAAAAATTTCATTTCTAATTATTTACATAATTTTCTGTTAGTTTGAGTTTCTTTAAATTCTCTGGTATGGTTTTTCATGGCTTGTTCGAGGTTTTTGAAATTCTCTCATATTTCCTGTTTCTTTTATGATAAGCAGAAAACCTAACACATTTTTTTGTGTTGCGCAATTAAGGTTCAGTTTGAAGCTTTTGTGGAAAGAACATAGATAATTGAGTATTTAATTCAGGATACCGTATATGTGTGTGTTTTAATTCCAAGAAAACCTTTCAAAAGCTAAGCAAAGTATTGAGACACATGATGTCTCATTTTCTCACTGATGTGATGTGGATTCCCTCTGTCTTTTCTACAAATATTTTCATGGCAACTGCTCTAATGACCTTTTTTCCCTCTGGTATCCTGACCACGTGAATTTACGCATGCTTCTAGATTGGCATCAAAGTTCTACACTTTTACCATTGAAATACTTAAATATAACCACATCTTCTACTCTAACAGTTTCTTTTCTTGCACTTCCTGTCTGTGGAACTACCTTCCATTTACTTGTGTCTCTGATAGTTACAATCTTGAAAAATTTAAATGCAGCATCAATTGCCATCAATCTCCTTGAATTCCATCCATCTCATCCTTTCTTTGACAACCCTGTACCCTGTTTTTTTTCTTTAACTGTGACTGTGCACTAGTGGCAGTCTTGCCTTGCTTGGGGTGAAATAATTTAAAAAGAAAAAACATCCCTCGATCTAGTCAGCAGAGTGAGAACAACCTCATTCTATAGATTAAATAAAGTTTTCAGTTTGAAATGTGTGGGTTACCAGGATTGACAGACACCTGAAGAAAGCCAGAGGAACTGTGGTTGAAACATTGTGATGATAACAATAAAGATGGAGGATATTAGTCTTTGTAAATGCAAAGAAAAAACTTAATGACACCTTCATTGTGGTCATTAAAATTTATTTACTTCAACTCTCTGTTCTTGGGCAAACAATGAATCTCTTTCATGATAAATACCACATTCTGTCTCTGAAAAAGTCTTGTATGTATAATATATAATCATTATCATAAACCATTGCTTGTCCTTTGAAGAACAAAGACTGTTCTCAAATCCTTTCAGCAAGCTCTTCTCTTTCATTTTTCCATCATATATCTGCTCTTTACTGCGCATTCTTCACCACTTAAGAGGCTAGATTTGTATATGGTATGCATAAGTTTATCATTTTCATCAGATTTTTTGTTGTTTTTATAATCATATCGCCCCAAGCAAGGCATTTTACTGCCACTGTTGTGCAAGGGGTTATATAGGAGGAAAGTTATGAGAAAGAATAACAAGTTTTTTTTTTTTTTAATCATGTCACCCCAAGCAAGGTATTCCACTGCCACTATAGCGCAGAGGCTTACATAGAGCGATTAGGTATAGGGAATGTCAGAAGGAGGGTGATAGACGACTTAGGATGTACATAGGGAGAGAGTTGGAGAGAGTGGGTGTGAGTTAGTGTGTTAGGAGGTGTCTATTGACCCTACATTTAAACTCCTAGAGGTTGTAGCTGTCGGGGAAGCAAGCATGCGGTAGGGAATTCCACAGGCGGGAAGTGTGAAGAAAGCTGTTGGAGTAGAAATTGTGGTTACATTTCATCGGTTTCACTGTAAAAGGGTGGGACCTAGTTGCCAATCTAGTATCTCATGCAAATTCACATCTAGGGGGCACCAGTGATTTAAGTTCGTCAGCGCAGAAGGCATGACAGTATTTATAGAAGAGGCACATTTATTTATAGCAGGTGTGAGGAAGTGGGTAAGAAAAGGATGAGAATACTGATGAGAGTGGAGTGGATGGAGAAAGGAGCATGAGAGAGATGATGCAGGTTAGTGAGATAGATGACTATTGACTTTACATTTAAATTCTTGGAGATTGTAGTTGTTGGGAATGCAAGTCAATGGAAGAGAATTCCACTGGCGGGAAGTGTGAGAAAATAAGCTGATGTAGTAGAATTTGCATTTACATTTTATTGGTTTCGCAGTAAAAGGGTGGGACCTAGTTGCTAATCTTGTGGCTCGAGTAAATTCATATATAGGGGGAACCAGTGAGCTAAGTTCATCAGAGCAGAACCTGTGAAAGTATTTGTAGAAAAGACACAGGGAAGCCACATTGCGCCAGTGAAAAAGTGGCTGTATCTGAGATGCCAAGTCGGGATCGTTCACATTACAGATTCTCTGTTAGATTTTGTCAAGGACGCCTAGGTGGATAGCAGGAGCACCCAACCTGATATGGCAGCAGTATTCAGATGGTAGATTTATAGATGTGCAGGATTGTTTCAGACAGGAAAAACTTCCTGGCCATACACAGAGAACTGTCTTAGCAGCGGCTTTAGCTATGGATTCTATATAATCATTACACTTGAGGTCTGTTGTGAGAGTTAACCCAAGGAGGCACAGTGTTTTGCTTTCAGGGAGACTATCCTGACCCATGCTAATGTGGGGTAGGAGCGATTGTCTGTGATGGTTAATAGATAGCAGCTTCATGAGCCATTTCTTATTCTAGTCTGCTATGGATTGGAGGTCTTTTTCAAGCTTGGCAGCAAGGTTTGCTTTGTCAGCCTCAGCAGATTTTTGATCAAGGTGAGAGTAAACCATAGCGTTGTCAGTATATATGCCTGCTTGCTATCTTATTACATCGGGGAGATCATTAAGGAAAAGCATAGGACCTAGAATAGAGCCTTGAGATTTGCGTGATTCTAGTGAGTGAAAATTTACTTACAAAGCCTTGCTTGTGTTTCTTGAAGCTGATAACCAATATACTCTGACTTATGGCCACATCAAGTTGAAACACCAGTTCCAGTTCGATCACCAAAGTTAAGCAACATTAAGCCTGGTCAGTACTTTGATGTGTGATCACTTGGGAATACCAGGTGCTGTAATGTTAGATATAAACATGGCATAATGGGCTTGGATGAGTGGGTAGTGTAATAGATAATGGCTCAGAATGGTTAATTAGTGAGCTGAGTTCCAATTCAATTCCATTTGAGGTTTAGTACATTTACTTATTAGCAATTTTTTTTTTTTAAGATCATTTCACTCTAAGCAAGGCAGGATCACCACACTGGTACATGGGGTTGCAGTGAGAGAAAATAAAAGAACAAGGTACAGGGGATGTTGAAGAAAGGATAAGAGCAAGATGTGGGAATACCGGCACACAGGGTATTATGTGAGGGTAGAGTGAGAAGTAAGAACAAGAATATACAGGGGGTGGTGGGGAAAGGATAAGAGAAAGATGGGAATCAAGGAGATACAAGATAGCAATTGATGTTGCACTTAAACTTTTGGAGATTGTAGCTGTCCAGGGAAGCAAGTATACAGAAGAGTTCCACAGGCAGGAAATGCAAGAAAAGAAACAGAGTAGGAAGTGGCTGTTACATTTGACTGTTTTGACAGTAAAAGGGTGAGTAAATTATGTGGTTGGAGCAAAAATACCCTTGAGAATGGTATGGATCTACCTCTTCTTTCCATAGCTATGGGAAAATTAGTAAAACTAGTATCACTAAATCATTATTCAAACCCTCTTTACAAAAATGTCACATTAAAAAAAACCCAAAAAACCCTGATTTCTAACAAAGAATACATATTCTATTCATATGAATCTATTGTAAAATACCTTGTTGGCATTAAATTACCCAATGAGAGTGACATGCTGTTTAACAAAATAAGGGTTCTCAGCCCCGGCCTTTTCAGAGGAGACTACCCTAACCCACTTGACTCCCTTCACATCTCTTCTCATATTATCACTCCATATGGGCAGTGCTTCTATCTCTTCCTTCTCCTACCTTCTCAGTAGCTAACTTTAACCTGGTTCCTGTGATTATCCAAACTTTCAAAATAGGGATTCTGTCATCTCCAACGACGAGATTACCTAAAAGGAAAGGAAATTATTTTCACTTTTCCTCAAATAAGTTTATCTATTTTTTCTGCATATGCAGCGAAAACGTTGACTGAAAGAAAAATGAATAGATGTAAGTCAAATTTTGATTTCCTGGTATCGATATCAAATAAGTTTTTTCATCGTAAACTGAATTTTTAAGGCTAGATAAGTCCTCTGAGTAAATGGTATCATGGCTGAGACTAAGAACTACAATTATACCTACTTAGAGCCAAACCCGAAGCAAAAACTAAAATAAAAGGGCTGAAAAACTGATTTTGATCAGACCCGGTAGGATATCGGGGTATCGATTTCCAATATCGGAGTCAAATAAGTCATCATAATTATCGATTTTCTGCACTATTGTAAGAACTGCAACCTTGGAACTTCTGAACATCGTTTCTTTTGTCTTTGTAAGTGTATGAAATTTTATTAAAATCGGACCACTCCTTCTATAATCCGATTTTTTTCGATTATCGATTTTCAATATTTATCAAGGGTACCTCGACACAAAACCTAGCTAAGAACACTCGCAGACACTTATAGTACAACTGTGTAAATTTTCAAGAAAATCGGTTTAGCCGTTTCAGAGCCTATAGGTAACGGGCACACACAAAGTTCCATTTATAAATAAGTTTAAATAGACCACACAGCTTGTTTGTCTATGGTCACTTCAAAACGATAAAATTGGCTTTTCTCTGACTTTTTCCTAGTCTTTTTCCTAGTCTTTTTCCTAGTCTTTTTCCTAGTCTTTTTCCTAGTCTTTTTCCTAGTCTTTTTCCTAGTCTTTTCCTAGTCTTTTTCCTAGTCTTTTTCCTAGTCTTTTTCCTAGTCTTTTTCCTAGTCTTTTTCCTAGTCTTTTTCCTAGTCTTTTCCTAGTCTTTTTCCTAGTCTTTTTCCTAGTCTTTTCCTAGTCTTTTTCCTAGTCTTTTTCCTAGTCTTTTTCCTAGTCTTTTTCCTAGTCTTTTTCCTAGTCTTTTTCCTAGTCTTTTTCCTAGTCTTTTTCCTAGTCTTTTTCCTAGTCTTTTTCCTAGTCTTTTTCCTAGTCTTTTTCCTAGTCTTTTTCCTAGTCTTTTTCCTAGTCTTTTTCCTAGTCTTTTTCCTAGTCTTTTCCTAGTCTTTTCCTAGTCTTTTTCCTAGTCTTTTTCCTAGTCTTTTTCCTCAGAGAAATTATGGATGTTATTCTGGTGACCACTGTGTTTTCTTTATCAACATGTTTTCTTCTACTTGACATCTTCTAGAATACATTTAATGGTTTCTTTGTTATCAAGAGGAATTGGAAAGGGGTGGTGGTCTTAGTTTTGCTTGAGCTTATTGAATTCTGTCTAGTTAATTCTCAATTTGATTCTTTGAATTATTTTAAAAACACGATTTTTCAGCACATTTTCTTGATTTTAACTTTTGAATCAATCTTTCTGCAATTTCAACAATTGTTATTCAGTTAGACTTTCTCTTTGTCATGTAGGAAGAAGTATCAATGCTGACATGTGTGTTTGAACACTGATTGCTAGATAAGAATAATACTAAGAAAATAAATTATTCCCTGGTGATCAGGTGACCACTAAAGTAACTGTATAAGCACAAGATACAAGTCTGGGGCAATGAGAAAACTGTGTAATAGTGAATTACAAGTAATTGAAGTTCAGCAAGTAACAAATCTTTCGAGTGATTTAACTGAAAATCTACCATGGATCAGTCATAATACAAGTAAGTAATTGATATACCAAGATATACAACAGTGTAATACCAACACAACACACCAGTAATCTTGTAGGTTACATCACAACCAAACCAGGTTGCAACTCTCCTTCCTTCCTTCCTAGTTTGTTCAACCTTTGGCAGCCCTCAATGTCATAAAGGAAAAAGAGATACATTTTCAGCATTTTAATGCTCGTGTATTTCTGGAAAGGAAAACGCACTTATGTGTCATGTCCCTTCAGAATGTAGATAATCATGACTGTTCACCATTTCCTGTCCTTCATAGCTCTTAATAAATTTTGACTTTTTGTTATTTGTCCTCAGCCTTGTTCTCAGCCATCCATTTAGTCGAGCTCACTAATTTGGTTGTTTTCCTCTGTCCTCCTTGCCTTCAATCTATCTGGTGTGTGTCGTATTTTTCAGACTTTCTTTCCTCATTGTGCCCCACAGAAATTTCACCTGTCTTTTTCTGGTGTTAAACATAAGTTTTCTCTTCGTTTTCATTTTCTCTAAAAAATTTGTTTCTCGTGTTCGGGCCATAGTATTCCCAGCATTCTTCTGTAGAATCACATTTCTGTTGCTTCAAGTCTCGTCATCTTTGAAGAGATGTCCAGCATTCACTGCCATTTAGGAGGACTGATATCACATAAAACTTTTTCCTTTGTTTCTGTTGGGGCGAAACTTTGTCGCCAAGTTGTTGTGGCCTGTTAGGGCCAGGAAGAAAGACATGGAAACAAAAAGGAAGGTTCAATCAGTGTATTAGAATAACATATATACAAGAGTGTTAGTAATCAGTAAATAGAAGTGTAAGTCCGAACGGTATAGTTATGCTGTGTCTCGACTGTCTCACAACTGTGTCACAGCTGCATCCCCAGAGAGGATGTGTCCATTCATATAGATAGGGCACCATAATAGTTTCTAACAGAGTTTTTCTGTTTTTTAATACTCTTGTTTAGCTTTTGGTTATCCCAATGCACTTTTGGATTTCAGTTACACTTTTTGTCCTTTAAAACAATTCCTAGATATTTAAAATTTTGTAATTTGATTTTGGTATATCTGTAGAATATAAGCTTCCATACGAACATTTCTGAATGTTTTGGTGTCAATCTGAGGACAGTGCAGAGAATTCAAAAAGTGTTGGATGAGTCTAATGGTGATTACAAAAGTTTTTGGAGTGATCACTAATGATGGCAATGTTATGCATCCATTCATTTTCCCACAGGGCCTCAGACTCAACTTGGAGGCTAACATCAAGTGCCTTTAGAAGGTAGTACTGCACATGGTCAAGAGTCTAGCTGCTGGAAGACCCTATGTTTGGCAATAGAACTCTGCACTATACTGCACAATGAAGAGAACCCAGTCATGGCTGTCTGACAATTTCTGAGACCTCATCCCTTACATTTGACCACCTAACTTCCCAGACTGCAACCCCTTGATTATGTCTAGGGCGCAGTTGAGTAAGAGATCAACAAAACTTCTCATACTGAAGATGAACCGAAAGCAAGGATTATGGCAGCATTCACCAACTTAAGCATGTCCAGAAGAGTTTCAGGTGATTCCAAAATCATCTCCTGCAAGCTGTAGTTGAAGCCAATGGCAGTTTTCTTGAAGAAATTTAGGATTTCAAGATATTTTGTCCAATTTTGGCTATTATATCTATTAAAGTAAAGAATTTCTGCATATTTTTTCAGTTTTCACGTCAGATGTTTTTCTTCGAAAAGTATGATAATTTGGCTCTTAAAGTCATGTTTAGCCATATGAGAAGGTCAGAATGAAAGTTGTCTGTGAATAACCTTTAAATGATGAATCACAAGATCAAGCAGCAATTAATCAATTATAAAAAAAAAACAATAAGAGTTAAGTAATTACATGTGAATCAAATGAATATTCAAGAAATTTATTCAAGGTCAATTATTTCTGAAAGATAAAACTGATAATAAATTTGCCACTTTTTTTTACTGGGAACTAATATATATATATATAAGTGATTGTGAATAGTTCTTGTTCTAACCAGGAAGAATTTAAAAAGAAATCTTAGGTATGTTTGCTCATATTTTGGGAAGTCAGTCAGTGTGTGAACTTTTTGGCACCCTTTTGCTGTAAGATTTTTAAAAAAATTTTTTTTCATTTTTTTTTATTTTTTTATTTCAATCCTTTATTTATATATATATATTTTTAATTCCAGAAATGTATAGCAATGTGTATGGACAGATACATGGATTCCTGGAATTTGGTCTCCCGAGTTTACAGCTCTCGACTAAGTAAGGAACGTTCCAAGCTAAATTAATGGACATAAGAGCAGCAGTAGCGCCAACAGGATTCTGGCACTGCTTGTCTGCTAGCTAGAATGCCCCCCTCCTCAAAACTTGTTCTCATCCAGCAGGAAGTCCCATACTTCCTCTGTTTTAGGTGGTGGGGAAGGTGATTTATTGCTGGTGTTTTCAGACAACCATGTTGTGCATTTGGTTTAGCTTGGTTGCTGTAGAGAAAAATTCTAAACTTGAAGATTGGTGGCAGCAGGATGGTCTGGCTCTGAAAAAAAAAAAATATCTTCTCTGGATAAGGGTATTTTATCTTACCCTTAGTACCAATGAGTGCTGGTGAAGGGATAATAAAAAAAAAAGTAAAAACAAAAAAAAAACGCTAAATGATTTATTCCCTTCGCCTCTCCCCGATAAAGTAGAAAAATATAAAAATAAACTTTGAACAATAACAACTAAGAGACTTTTTTTTTTTTTAAGCTGATAAATTTTTTTTTGTAAATTTTTTATTTCCAAAATGATGCATTACAGGCACATTAAACATTATTTCTGTTGACAGTTCAAATACAGGTTTTTCTTTGTTTTTTGTTTTTTTCCTCTCTCTCACACACACACAATTTTCAGCCAATACATTCTTAAGCCTTTCTCAAGTGCATGTTGCATCTGGTGGTCTGTTGATTGCATTACACTTTCATTTTTTTTTCTGTCCTCAATGTGGAAACATTACTTAAGTTTACTGAATCGATCACCACAAAGACATATGCTTTGAGAACTCAAAAGAAAAATGGAAAAAAAAAAAAAAACTCTCCCTTCCACTGCCGTATTAGCTTTGCATTAAGTTTTTATATAAGGCTGGTGATAGAATAATTTGAAGAAAAATGCTTAATCTTGAATCTTAACACTAGGAAGTCTGAATATGCCGTGTAACCCTGATAAGAGAGTTGTCGGGACCGGATAAAAGTCTCTTATATCCTGATTTGGTCTATTTTATATATATTACCACAGGCTCTAATTTGGGACCAGAGAAAATCTCTTATCCGGGTTATACTGTATCTGTCAAAATGTTACAATTAAAAGAACTCTGGTGTATGGTGTCATGTGTTATGATGGAGCAATACACCTTTGCCACTGATCAAAATGGTTGTCATTTCCATCAAAGCAATGCGTAAATTTTTCTATCTGCTAGCAATAGATTTTGTCATAACTCTATATAATAACACCTCAAAGTGGACCACAATTCCACAAAATATTAAAACTTTTGTTTGGCTGCGGTTCATTTTTAATTGTGTATTACCCTGTTCACCTACACTAAGCCACTGTCTGTATCGTTTCATGTTCTTGTAAAATATTTATTTTTAATCCCTAGTCAATAATCAATCCAGAAATATGGGATGTCCAACTACTTATTTTTGTTAAACAATTGGCTTCTGACAAAACATTTGAATTCAGAGTATGACAGTAAACTACATCTGGCAGTAAGGCCTCGGATTGGGGAGATGTTTTTTTGGAGCATGAAACCACCATTTAATTGTTCGCAGGTCTATCCTAATTCAGGGTAGTAACACCTGTTAGGGCCCCAGCTAAGGGCAAATAGTGAACACGAATAAAAACTAAAAACAATGAAAATATAAAAATACATGTTTATGGTAAAAATACGAGCAATACATTTTATCTGTAGTTAAATGTATACAATTGCATTCAAAATATATTTATATATTTAGTTGAAACCATAAGATTGTGTTCGTATTATTTAGATATCGGTATTAATTAACCCATAGATGTTGATATGCCGATAAACCAACCAACCAACATGAAAGTACTTTCATAACCATGTAATATTCAACAATTTCTTAAATCCAACTGTATTTCAAAATGACTTCAACAAAACTACAGCATAATGCACACCTATTACCAACTTTATTATGTCCACACAAACATATATATATATATATATATATATATATATATATGTGTGTGTGTGCACAAAAGCTGAGTATCATCTACCATGTATTCAATAGTGAAAGTAGAATAACATGTATCCTATTTGTATCACTTCAAAGCTCCCAAGAAAATTAAATTTCAGAATTAAATGACACATAAGGAGTTGATATTCCATTAAACAAACTCACCAATCAATGAAAACATTAGGAACCCATTGTCAAAGTATTGGACTCCTTTCCAAGTTACCACAGATGACTGTGAGCTACTGAATGGTTTCACTTTTGGTACAAATTATTCACCTGTAACAGTTCCTACCAAACTTAAAACAGAAGCATAACTGGGCGATCAGCTCCTGTTAAATTTCTTGGTATTAACTTTTCAAGCTATTTTCAGTAAATTCTTTCATTTAAGTGTCTCTCTTAAATCCTACAAACATTTCAGAAGATGGATTCTACAGTACTATTGCCTTTTCGAAGCTCAGAACATTACATGCCTTAATCTGCTCCATAGACATGCCTGTGTCTGTCTGTCTGTCTGTCTGTCTCTCTCTCTCTCTCTCTCTTGCGGGAGTGGTGTCAAGTTAATAATTATGTCTCTTATTCATTGGGAATGATAAAGGCATGTACATACCTTTAGGCATATCTAGAAAATATTTAATTTATGGCTATGAAATTTTGGTTGTTTGAATTGATTTAATGAATAATAAAAAGTCAAAGAATTTCTTTGAACAAATCTAATTTGATGCTCTTGTTTCTTGGGAATCCGTCTTGGATAGTGTGTGTTTTTCTCTGTCTCTCTCTTTCTCTTTTTTTCTCGTGATAATATGTTGTTACTACTGCCAAGTGGCTAAATTTGCATATGGTATGCATCAAGTTATTAATTTTTTTTTTTTTTTTTTCTTGAATTTGCACGAGCTATGAACTTATTCATACCATGAGCACATTTACTGAGTAGCTACATTTGCATATGATATGCATGAGTTTTTTGACTTTATTAAATCTCTATGAGCTATGAACTTTTGCATACTAGATGCAAATCTGCAAAGGAGCTAGATTAGATTTGCATATGGTATGCATATGCGTTTATCAGATTTGCATGATTCCAGTGAGTGAAAATTTACTTATAAATCTTCGGTTTTTAGTGAGTGCAGTAAAGTAACAAGCAGTTGCAGTAGTATCCATCGACAGGCAGTTTAGGTTTAAGGCTCTTGTCTTATTTCAGTGAGGTGTCCCCAAAGAAGTAAAAAAAAGGTATTATTTTAATGTTTTTATTATTCACTGTTTTCGTTATTCAAACAATGCACATCTCTTGTAGAAACCAAAAGAAAGTAATAACAAAACAATTAAAATGAGTCTTGAGAAACAATAATGAAAGAAAAAAAAAGCAATGGAATTTAAAAAAAAAAAAAAATTGATTCTTTTGGTTGGGAGTGTAGATCAAGGATTAGGTGAAGAGTGAGGCAGTTGTCCAAAAAATGATGTAAAGTTATTTCTGCTTACATTATTTAGATTGTTCATACTGTTGTCCTCATTTTTATTGCCATATTCACAATTATTAGGGTCATCAGATAAAAGGGTTAAATGTTACCTCCCCTGGACCATTCAAGGAAGTCCGTCCCCAGTAAATAGGTGCATGCTGGGAGACAAAGGAGAAGGGACTTCCGGCAGAGGCGAGCAAACATGGCAGGCTGAGATTTACCACGCTCTCGATAAACACACGGTGGTTCAACATCTACAACTGTTCGCTGTACTCATGTTTCCACAATAATCAATTCCCTTGTTATTTCCAATACTCGGCGAGTGTGTCATTTTTCCATAACCGTTTTATTTTGTCATGTTAAAAACATAACAATGTTTGGGCTGTTGTATGCTCCAGCGTTTGGGTGATTGAAATGGCCTTGTGGATAAAAGCATTGGTTAGATCCAGTAACTTTATCCAAAGAGTTGTGATAACTGGCTACAGCAGTGGCGAACAAATAACTTAGAGTTGAGTTAAAGAGAGATAAGACATTCAGAAGTGGCATGGCTCATGGAACAAGAACAATATACTCCACAGTGATTGAAATAAAGGGTTCAGTTTGAAATTCCAGCCACCTGAAGAAGGCCAGAGCATGATGAGGACAACAGTCCAAATAATATAAATACTGCCTCATCTCAGAAGTATAGACAGATTATTCCTGTTTGTTTGTGAAGCACTCAAAATCCTGCCATTATTTGAGGAAGAAAAAAAAACAAAAAAACTTGTCATTGATTAAATGATTGTAATTGTATAATTATCCAATATCCAAATGTTTTTTTTTAATTTTTTGGGATCAATAAGTACTTTAAAAAAAATATTCCAAGTGATTACAAATTAAAAGAATGTCATTAGTCTAACAAAATAGTATTTTTTAAGTTTCAATTTTTTTTTTTTTTTTTTAGTGAAAGATATAAAATGATTTTAATTGCAAGTTTATTTCATTTTAATTAAAGCTTTTCTTATCCTGAGTTTTTTTTTTTTTAATAGAGCTGAAAAAGAAAAAAGGTTTCATTTTCACTGTTATTTCTTTGCTTGTTTTTTGCTTTTATGAAGTGTTTGCAGTAGTTTTTAAAGATGGAATATTTAAAGGTGAATTTTTTTAAATAAAAATAACAAAAATAAGTGTTGTGTATGTGTACTTTCATATGTAAAACATAATATATATATAGGTGTGCCAAAAAGCTGTCAGTAGACCCTCCTCCCAGAATCTGGCCAATGGTTTTTAATTGGTTGGACTGAAACCTTTTTGACATGCCATGGTGGTTGCCATAATACATCATAGGACAGACTGCACTACTAAAAACAAAAAAGAAATCAAGGTAATTCTTCATTAGATATCAACCATTTTCCCAACAAAAGACGTGTGTAAGGCTTTTGTTTTTTTTTTGTTTTTTTTTGCCTTTGCAGAAAAGATTTCTAAAAATATATAAAAAAAAACAATATGCAATAGGAATAAATAGGTTTCGCTATCATCCAGTTCCCACTCTTCAGTATTTTTGAACAGAAGTAAAAATTGATCCTTTGTTTCCTGTTTAGGACTGAGTTTCCAGTTCATTCTAAACTCTTCTCATTCTTTTTCAATCCAAGTAGTATTTTGCATCTTAGTGGCATTATCACCTTGCTTGTTGTGAGTTGATTAAAAAAAAGATTTACCTTGATATAAAGCAATAATTAGTGATATAATTTTTTGTCATTAACAGTCTGTTTCTCACTAAGTGCTCTATTATCTGACCTTATGTCAAACTTTACTCAGTGGTATAACTACTTTATTTATTACAAATGTCCAAAAACCTGGTTTTATTTCAAAGATTCAAATTGAACTCCAGTTTACATTATTTATGTTCAAACTCATCTCCCCCATCTTTTCAGGTATCGGTCAATCAGGGAATTTCAAATTGAAACCTTTACTTTAATCTACAGGCCTGAATAGTTTTCATTTTTTCATCCAACTTTATTATTGCTTGTCCTGTTTCCAGTGAAAAAGCAATCTATAATAAATTAGAATAAGACAACATATTATCTTTTCATCCCATAAATTCAGACAAATTATTAAATTTACACCCTGAGAAAACTTAATTGTTAAGCCATATTGTTGCCAGTGTGAAAATATGCGTGGATTTCTTGTTTAGTTTCTCACTGACTACTTAGCTTCTGTCCCACATCATGGTTCAGTTTCTAAACTGGTGCAATCAAGCTCAAACTTAGGTCACATGACAGAGGCTTACAGCCATATCATGTATACACCGGTTCTCGCTTGATCATCGAAGTTAAGCAACGTTGAGCCTGGTCAGTACTTAGATGGGTGACCACTTGGGAATACCAGGTGCTGTAAGCGTTTAGTGACAGATGTGCAGTGGATATTGGCTCGGAAAGAGAAATCGGTGAGCCAAGTTCGAATTCCAGCCGAATGTCCTGTATTTGCTTCTGCGCTGGTACTCTTGGGTCACATGACCAAAATAGAAACAAATATCAGCTCCCATGAGCAGAAGGTAGTGACAAACCTAAAGATATGATATGGCAAAAGTGTAGATAATTTTTTTACTTACCCTTGTAGATACCATAAACAACCTGGACTTTTACCCAGCCTGACTTCATAATACTATAAAATTAAATGTTGATGTAGATGTTTGATAACTTTGGAATCCAAATCCAGATATTTCATGACTCCTTAGAGTCTTAGGGGCACCACATGTACTGCAGCTGTGGTGTTTCTTTGTACATGACAGCCTTATGGAGCCCAACCCTCTCTAGACTGGTTTGAATTTGGTTTTTCCTTCTCCTAGACTGGTTGTCAATCAAGGCTATAGAACCCACTATGTCCTATTTTGCCTATAGCTTGAAAAGAAATGAACTCGTGCCTTTCCTAGGGGTATCAGCACATATATGAATGTAATGAGTTCTAACTCAGCTTTCCGATTCCTCAATCCAAGCTGCTATCAATTATTCCAGCATGCCTCTAACAAATACAAACGCTATAAACTTGGGTGTGCTGGTGGTGTAATGGATAATGGCTCAGAATTGGAAATCAAAACTGAGTTCCAATTCCAGTGAAGTTAGTTAAATTCATTATATGCAAATACCCTTAAGGAAAGGTATGAATCTATCTTTTCACACTTCCAACTTGTGGCGAACTCTGACTTGTCTCAGTAAATTATTATCTCAAAAAATTCTTACAATCTAAAAGTATATTCTATCTTTAAATAGCCTGCAAAAGGTCAGCTCACTCTAAGGACCAAAAATGTTGATGGAAGGGTGAGTCTGACCTGCTACCAAATTTGACTAATAATAATTTTTTCAATTACTGCCTGTACTCTTGTACCCAATCAAGAACAGATATACTGGAGAGATTTTTTTCATCTTACAAAATAAACATGCTGATTTAAGTAAAACTTCTAACAAGAATTAATCTTTTCTGTACCATATCCCTTCAGAACTTGGGTGATCGTGGCATTCCATAGCTTCATATTTTTTTGTAACATTTGTCTTTTTACTATCCCTTTCACCTTTCTGCTATTCATTCACAAAAGTTGGTCAGGTAGGTGACCCCTTGTCTTTTTTGTCTTCGATATGTTCTGTGAGTTAAATTCTCCAAGCCCCTCTTCCTCATTCCTCATACATCCCAATAATTTCAGCTATCTCTGAGCATTCTCTCTTCCTCCCCCCTCTTTGTTGCTTACCCATTCCATCTATGGGATTCTCAACATCCTTCTTTAATAACATTAAAAAGAAAAGACTTACCTGTACCCAAACCTATTTCCAAAACAACCATGATTCAAAACCTTTGTCTGGTCTTAAATAACCCTATAGTTGTTGATGTGCCGTTAAGCAGAAATCAAACCTTTATAACCATATTTCTGTTACCTCAGTATTTTTTTTCCTCATTTGCAAGGAGTTTGTCCCACATTCACTGATATCCAAAAATATTGATATGACACTTTTGTGCAAATTAATTGAAACAACTGCTTTAGTTTTCTTTCATCATATAGCCAGTTTTAGACCCACTGGATTGACAGGGTGTAATCGATTTCTATTTTTTTCCTCAGGTTAGGTCATTTGTGGTGGTGTGCAGCAGTATGAATCTATTTTCAGGGTGTATGATGAAATTTGTTTGGCCTTGAAAATATTGCGTCATCTGTGATTGCATCAGATTTTTATCACAACCAGACACTATTGTCTCGATGGTCGATTAGTTGTCCTATGGTCATTGTCTGCAATGGATGTTATTTCAAGGAAGCGTACAAAAAACTAATGCTTCACAAATACACTGACAAGCTTTACAGAGAGATTGCGGATGTTTTTGGTGCCATTCTTTCAGCTGTCAAGTCATGTCATCAAGGTGAATAAACAAACTGGATCCATCAGTCCAAAACGTAAAGGAAATGCAGTCAGAAGAGGAAAACGATGATCAGGGAAAATGTGAAAGATTCTAGAGAGTCATTGTTCATTTTGTTTCAATTAATTTGCACAAATGTGTACATAAAAGTTCTTTATTTCTAATAAAATTTTCCAGTCTCTTAGTACTTTGCTTAGCTTTTGGAAGGCATTTTTTGCCCTTCAGATTTTGGTGTCACATATTTCATCCTCTGTGAAAACAATTCCCAAATATTTAAACTTCTGTACTTGGTTTCTTAGGTAGCACCTATCAAAACTAAGGTTAAAATCCAACAAATACATTCTGATAACAGTGCCTGGAAAATAAGCGCTATACTGAGGGCAGGAAAAATTGGAACAAAATAATTAAATCCTACCAGCACTTGCATTTGGTACCTAGACCAAGTATACAGACTTCATGAATTTATGCATAGTACCAGACTGGTAGTTAGGTCTCATTTTACTGTTGAAACTGTTAGATGTAATGGCAAGTTCTATTGTAACAGTTTCTTTTGCATTTCTTGACCATGGAACTTTATTCTGGCTTTTTTGCTTTCCTGTCATTTATGATCTTCAAAAACTTAAATGCAATATCATCAACATCTGTTTTGAAACCTGTTATTTTGTCCTTTCTCCTCATGAATGTCTTTCTCATTTTCTTTCACTCTTACTTGTATCTTAGTTGATTTTTATCACCTTGCTTGGGGTGTAATGTTTTTGTTTTTTTTTAAAAAAAAGTCTTTTTCTTCTCTGTACCAGCGGCTTTTCTCGCTTGTGGAATTCCCTTTCGTTTACTTGCTTCCCCGCAGCTACAATCTCCAAAAATTTAAATGTAAAGTCAATAGTCATCTCCTATCTCACTAACCTGCAACCTCTCTCTCATCTCATCTCTTCAGTATTCTCATCCTTCTCTTATCCGCTTCCTGACACCCCCTGTATTCTGTCACTCCTCATAACTTTTCTCCTATGTTACCCCCCCTGCACGACATGTAACCATGTAACCCTCTGCATAATGCTTTGCTTGGGGTGATACGATTATAAAAAAAAAAAGATGTCCTTTCAAGACATGGGTGATCATGGC
The DNA here is from genome assembly GCA_037127315.1 of Ascarosepion bandense. Classification (NCBI taxonomy): domain Eukaryota; kingdom Metazoa; phylum Mollusca; class Cephalopoda; order Sepiida; family Sepiidae; genus Ascarosepion; species Ascarosepion bandense. The sequence continues at coordinate 2,660,042 of JBBBDQ010001412.1, read as the reverse complement.
TCTCCACAATTTTCTCTCCTTTGTAGCTCTTAGTAAATTTTCTCATATCTCTCCTAATACCTGTTCTGTCAAACTTGTTTACGTAGGTTATTCACTTCTTTCCTCAGTTTCTCTAATCTAATATGTCCTGTCAGTATCAACTTTTCTAAGCCCTTTTTCTTTACATGCTTGATAAAAATTTCAGTTGTCTGTTTCTGATAAGTGTCTTTTTTGTTTCCATTTTCTCTAAAATTTCATCATTGCTGCTCACATGTTATGGTTATTTCCTAAGCACTGATTAGATGTGGCTCAAAGCTGAAAGTATAGGGGTACCCAGTGAGGATTGAACTCACTACCCAGTTGTAACAGGTTCCAGCAAGACAAGCTTGCTGACTATATCACCATGTCGAGGTGCCTGTGGAATTTTGATGTGATTACAACCAAGTCTTACGCAAACATTCAGTGCTTTGTGGTGCAGTAGATATCAGCTCAGAACAAAAAATCAGAGAGTTAAATTTGAATTCCAATTTGAATACATTGCATTCACTCATGTGCAAATCAATGTAAAGGTATTAATTCGTCGCTTCTTCCTCCAGCTATGGGTTAAATAACAGGTCTTATAGCCTTGGTTGCCAACCAGTCTACTACAGAGAGTAATGGCAACCTACTGTGGAGAAAATCTTCCCTGCTCAGTCAGTAATTTCACTTTGAAGACCTGATTACCAAAATTGTGTACCTTGTATGGCAGTTAACTGACTGACTTTCGTAAACTAAATGTACAGTTGGCAACACCTGGTAGGTCAAAAGGATTCTTGAACAAAAATTTTTTTGGGAAAAAAAAAAAGGACTTAGTTGACTTTGTTTACAGAACTAAACTTTGAGCAACGCTGTCAATGCCCGGTTTGACACTCCACCCACGTCTACTGAATAGGTGTAGAGGCTCATCCCTTGTTCCCTGTTTAGGATGTGGTTTCTGGTTTTCTCTTTTCCAATCTTTTCACTCTTACGTAGCCCCCTGCTCGGAGGTGATACGATTAAAAAAAAAAAAAAATATAGAATTGGGTGGGGTCTCTCTCTTTCTTGCTACAAAGGATTGGGTTAAAATTACTAGATTAACTGATAGGTCCTATCTTTTTAAACTTGAATTAGCTAGATGTAACCGTAAGTTCTCTGCTAACAATTTTGCACTTCTTTGTGAAACTCTCGTTTTTCATGCCAGTCAACTTTTACCTTCAAAAATTTAAATGCAATATCAATCATTATCTTGTCTTATTAATTCTTTTTTTTTTCTTCTCTCTCCTTAAGTTTTTCTTTTCCTCGTATTCTTCACATTGTTACCCTTTGCATTTTAGTAGCTTTATTGCCTCGCTTGGGATGAAATGATTAAAATAAAAACAAGATTTTTGAAAGAACTAACATTTTCTGTAATACAACTTATTCATAGTTCTATGTTCACAGAAGTTATGTATACGAAAATTTTCGTATGTATACGAAAATTATTTTATGTACACATGGTAGATATTATTATCAATAGTACTATGGGTATTGGATGTGCGTTGTGGTGCATTGGATATTGGCTCGGAACGAGAAATCGGGGAGCTGAGTTCAAATTCCAGTTGAATCCATTGTATTTACTTACGTGCAAATACCCTTGGGAAAGGTATTAATCCATCTCTTCCTTCCAGTTATGGGTTAAATAACAGGACAGATTGGGTTCTATAGCCTTGGTCGGCAATGGCAACCTACTGCGGGATAATCTTCTGCCCTGTCAGTCATGTCTCTTTCGAGACATGATCGCCCAAGCGTGTATCACGTATGGCACTTAACTGACTGACTATGGGTATTATAAATTCTTTTTAAAAAGTTGTTCCATATTATGCTTTAAAATCTCAATGTTGCACATATATTTCAATCTTCGAAATATTAAAGAATAGAAATAATCGGGATGTTTGTCATTTCATGTTTCTTTTAATTTACATTTAAAAACTTCTTTTTGATGAAGAGTGCTAACTAGACATACACGGTAATACATTTTCAGGTGTTAATCTATCATACCTTTCTGTTTGATATGACTTTATTATATTTATATATACTAAGAAACTATGAAAAGAATTCTTTCATTAAAAATGAAGGGGAAAAACGAATATTGCTGATATATCAAATACTTTTTGTAAACAGCCCACCTACTTTGTGTTTTATTACCTACTTCTGTATCCGTGCCATCAAAAATGAACACAATTTTTAAAAAATTTTAATACTGAGATGTAATGAAACAATTCTTGAAATTCAATAAAATGGAGATAAAGAATTCACAACTAAAATAAATGCCAGTAAACCATTTAATTAATCTTTTTTTCTTTTAAATTTTTTAGACGTTCAGTAGTGCCTATGATTCAGTGATTACTCCTGATATTAACTAAATTGCTTTTTTGCTCAATATCTTTTCATGTTAAAACTTTATAACAGTAGAATGGATATACCTATTGAAAGGTTTTGTTGCTCATCTTTGTCTATTACAATACCATGTTGAATCAATACAACCACTCAATACACAAAGATATCTGAGTGCCCCACATGAAAAGCTTGAACAAATATGATTGCGATCTAAGAAATGTTTGAGTAAAGGAATTGGTTATTTTCCTTGTGAAGTAATTTTGTCGAAATGCAGATAAATATTTTTTGTATATATTAAGATGTTCAAGGGAAGTTATCAGTCAAATTTACTAATTTCATTTATCTCCCTTCCCACTACTGATTGGACAAGAAATTATATAATTAAATGGTATGAATTTGATTGATGATTGTGCTAATTGAGTGTATTTTTAATCTTGTTGTTTCAAATGTTATTTTTAAAGCTGAATAAACAATTCTGAGAACTTGCATATAAAACCTCTTTTATGCCATTAATTTTATGCCATTAATATAAAACCTCTTTTATGCCATTAATTTATACCATTAATTTTATGCCATTAATATAAAACCTCTTTTATGCCATTAATTTTCGTAAAAAAATCTTTCATTATGCACCAAAAGTTTTATAAAAAGGATGTGACATTAGATTTCTAACAAATACATCGTTCTGTTCTTTGTTCTCTGGTATTTGTATATTTTAGTATATTTGAATGGATACACTATAAAAGAAAAATATATATATATATATTTGAGAAATCCTAAAATTGCACAGAAAAAGAAATAATTCAATTTCATCAGAAGGAATTATTCTAGATATCAGTGGGTTCTTAATAGAATTATTGAAACTTTAAATACTGCATTTATTGCTTTTTTCTTTCCCCTTAAGCAAGATGATAATGCCACTAAGATGCAAGGGGCTACTGGGAGAAAAAACGAGTTAAGGAAAAGAGAAGGAATTGGAAATCAGGAATAAACCTCAACTACTGTTCAAAGGACTGAGTGCAAACTGGTCATTAGGCAAACCTATCTACTTTTATGGAGAGAAAAATAAAATAAATAGTGAATAAAATTTAAGGTGAATATATTAGAAGTATAAAGTTGAAATAGATTTTAATAAAAAATCATCACCTTTCAAGTTCAATGAATTTTTTATGCTAAAAATTTGATCTCAAACAGACAATTAGTTTTCATAGATAGGGAACAATGGGACTAATATTTTACTTATTAAAATTCAAAATAAATTCTAATTTGACTCAGTGTAGGTATAATTCTTCATGGCTAAAAAAAAAAGATAAACCATTAATAAAAATAGTATTTTGAAAACAACCAAACTTTCTCATTAATAATTTTTTCAATGTGTGGGGTCACTCTCATCATGCTAGCAGTGTTAGCCTTGTGTTCACAGGAATAATAATAATAATGAAAAAAAAAACGTCCATGGAAATGACACTAAAAGCATGTTAAGTTGTTAATTAAAATTATATAATTTTTGTTGTTGTATTGGCTTGTGTATTTTAGTTGCATGTGTTGTAAGGGTACAGGTAGAGGAAGAAAGGCGGGAAGCGTGAGAAAAGAAACTGTTTGAGTAGAAGTGTCAACTACATTTGGTAGATTTAACTGTAAAAGTGTTGGACCTTGTTGCCAGTCTGGTTGCTTAAGTAAATTCTTGTGGAGGGAGCACCAGTGACCTAAGCTTGTTGAAGCAGAAGCCATAAAAACATTTGTAGAAGAGACTGGGAAGCCACATCCTGCTGGTGAGAAAGTGGCTGGAGTCAAGCTGTCAGGTCGAAAACAATCACATTACAGATTCTCCTTTGGACTTTGCATACAAAATTTTTATTTTTTAATGCAATCCAATTCCCATTAAAATTAATACACCACACTATTCTTATTCCTAAATTTTCATTGCCATTTGAACTTGTGCTCTGCAGAACTAAGTTAAGAGAGGAAATGACACTTTTTTTTTTATTTGGGGTGATTACCTCCACTTAACGGATGTGCGTTGTGGTACAGTGGATATTGACTTGGAACGAGAAATCGGAGACCTGAGTTCGAATTCCAGTTGAATCCATTGTATTCACTTATGCGCAAATACCCTTGGGAAAGGTATTAATCCGTCTCTTCCTTCCAGTTATGGGTTAAATAGCAGGACAGATTGGGTTCTATAGCCTTGGTCGGCAACCAGTCTACCGCAGAAAGCAATGGCAAACTACTGCGGGATAATCTTCTGCCCAGTCAGTCATGTCTCTTTCGAGACATGATCGCCTAAGCGTGTATCACGTATGGCACTTAACTGACTGACCTCCACTTAGTCTGCCAATGCTCTACTTGGTGGCATTGTTTAAAGACTGTAAAAGCTCATACATACTCTTCCACTTTTACTCTTTTCATCTCGAATGAGGAAGGTTCTGGACATTCCTCATCTGCTCTAGAAAAAAAAAACATCCTTCCTCCTGGGTGAGTGACAACTAAATTAGACACATACGTCTGCACCCACGCACACAATTTTTAATAGCAAAATTTTTAATGCTTACCTTTCCTTTTCAGCTGTGTATATTTTATTTTTTTCTTAATCATTTCTTACTTACTTGAAAATATTGCCATGTTGAAACTTATTACATTTTTTTTTTTTTTACCTCTCCAAATCATAACAGGCCATAATCTGTAATGTTATTGGTCTTGACCTGGTATCTCAGCTTGTCTCTTTCCACCAGCTTAATGTTGTGTCCTTGTGCATTTTCTATAAATACTTTAATGGTAATTGTTTTGATGAACTTTCTAGTCAGTCAGTTAAGGGCCATGCGTGATACAAGCTTTTGTCAATCATGTCTCAAAAGAGACATGACTGACTGGGCAGAAGATTATCCCACAGTAGGTTGCCATTGCTTTCTGTGGTAGACTGGTTGCCAGCCAAGGCTATAGAACCTAATCTGTCATATTATTTAACCCAGAACTGGAGGGAATTGATGGATTAATACCTTTCCAAAGGATATTTGTGCTTAAGTGAATGCAAGGAATTCAAACTCAGCTCCTTGATTTGTTGTTGCCAGTTGATATTCACTGCACCACAAATGGTTCCTTAAACTTAGGATTTTAAGCATGGTACTAAATTGGCAAACTAGGTTGCAACAGTTTATTGCATTCACTCTTGCACAAATACTATTGGGAAAGATATGAATCCATCGCTTCCTCCTCCCAGCTTTGTGGTGAATAGCAAGACAGACTGCTTAGCAACCAGTCAACTGTAGAAAGTAATGGCAACCTACAGCAGGAAAATCTTTTACTTCCTCAGTTATGAGTCAAAAGAGATGATTGTCTAAACATGTATCATGTCAGTCAGTTAAGTGCCATACGCGAAACATGCTTGGGTGATCATGTCTCTTTCGAGACATGACTGACTGGGCAGAAGATTATCCCACAGTAGGTTGCCAGCCAAGGCTATAGAACCCAATCTGTCATGCTATTTAATCCATAACTGGAGGGAAGAGACAATACCGTTCCCAAGGGTATTTGTGCGTAAGTGAATGCAATGGATTCAAATGGAATTTGAACTCGGCTCTCCGATTTCTCGTTCCGAGCTGATATCTACTGCACCACAACGCACAGCCATGTTTCATGTACAGTACTTAATTGACCAACTAGATTGACGGCAAATTCTCATCATTTTACAGTTGGCTTGGCTAAACAGATCTATGCTAACAGTTTCTTCTCTCACTCTTCTCATTTGTAGAACTTTCTTTTGGCTTCATGCTTTCCAACCAATTTTGATCTTTAAAAATTTAAATGCAATGTTATTGTTATCTCCTGTCTTTCTGATTCCTCTCTTATTGTTCTTGTTCCTTAACGTCCCTTTTTTATCTTTCACCCTTTGGTAACCACCTTGTGTCTTAGTGGCTTTACTGCCTTTATTGGAGTAAAATGATTAAAAACAAAATTAGGAAAATTTTGGTTGCCATTGCTTTTTGTTGAGTTAGTAGTGACCACAACAATTTCTAATTACAGAAGAATATTTTTTTATTTTGAAAACTGAATGCTTTATTCATGATGAAAGACTTGAAGGCATTTTACTTATGTATTTTTGTTTAACAAGAGTAAAAATAGAAGACATTAGTTGTTGTTGTTTGGCATTTCTACTCTTTCTTGTTCCATGTTGTTCAACTTTTGCAGGTTCACTGAAATGTGCTTGTTGTCTGGGTCGAGCTTTGCCGCCTTTTTATAGTAATTACGAGCTTCTTTACATTTTCCCTGTTAAAACAGATAAAAATAAAGTTAAAAGCAGGAGACGTATTTGACGCAGCAAAAACGTATCTTTTTTTCTGTTCTTTTTTTTTTTTTATCTCGGTCAATGAAGTTTGACAGAGATATCAATAATTTTTGTCTTCATATCCACATAATATCTACAAAAGTTATAAGTTTTAAATAACATTTTATGGGGTGACAGGGTAGGGATGGATATCATCTTGAAATAAGTAATTGAAGATCTGAGTTTGAATTCGTTGCATTCATATATGCACAAATACCCTTAGGAAAGGTATGAATTTGTTGCTTTTCCCTCCAGCAATGAGTTAATAGTAGGGCAGATTAGATTGCCTTGGTTGGCAACCAATCTACTGCAGAAAGTAATAGCAATTTACTGCAGGAAACTCTGCCCAGTCAGTCATATCTTTTCAAGACATGATCCCCCAAGTGTGTATCTCGTATGACACTTAACTGATTGACTGGACTTACAAACCTGAGGAGACTGGATTCAATTTGAGTCAGATTAATAAATTACTTTTTTTATTTTTTTTTATTTGAAAGATATTTCATGGTATAAATGGCCCGTAATGAGAGCAGTTGTAGAAAGATTTTATTCTCTCCAAACTTTTCTCCTGTTAATATGCATTGTCATATCAGTGATATAACACCAAAGCTCATGGACAGGACAGAACATAATGGCTGAATGGGGAAAAAGAATGACGAATGCTTATTCTAAGAGACTTTTATATACTAAGACGTACACAAAAAATTATGCAAGTGTCCACTTATGAAGAATACATATCACATATATTTACCTCAAAGGAAAGGTCATATATAATTTGAAGATTCTGGAAAAGCTATTGTTATGACTCCAGATTTAAAGGGGCCAGATTCATCTATGTCTCAGTTGGACACGGCAGGATTCATCTATATCTCAGTGGGATAAAGCAGCATGTGTTTGTAGGCTGCAGAGGGAGGCAGATTTTTGCCTGGGCCAAGGCCATGCAGAAAGAAAGCAACCTTCTCGTTTGGTTGCTGTCCCTGAACTGCCAAAATGACTAGCTTGAGTTGCTATCTGGAGTGATGCCATGAAGCAGCTGCCACATGACTTCCTCTGACCAAAGGGAGATAAGTGCCTTCTGTATCCTAACAGCCCCCTTTCACATGCTTACAAAATAAGAGATTAAATTAAAATAAAATGGGAACATTTTATTGATTACTGGTAACTGTGGCAGCAAACATCTTGAAATTTCCTTATTAGGCATATATATATATATATATTCATTCTTAAAACTTAATAATTGAAGAACAATAATTTGGATTAAGAAATAAAATTTAAATTTTAAGTTATCTCCCTTATATTTTCATTTGGATTTTTTAAAGTTTTTTTTTTTCAGTGTTTGTAGAGGCGTTTTTAACGAACCGTTTTACGCATTTGTTGTCTCAATATTAAGAAATTGATCGATGTAAACAAATTTTGAAAGATAAAATAATGAAATGTTTAATTTCAGGTTTTGGTGTTTAAAATTTTATTTTTAACATTACTCATTTTTTTTATATACTGTGTTGTGGAACAGTAGAATAAATGGATTATCATTAGTGGTTTCAGTTACGAAGGCTGTTGGTGGTCAATTTCTACAAACAATAGAACAAAGAACACACTGGCATAGATTGGAAAAGAGAAATAACCGCAAGAACACAGATTTCAATTAATGATGAATCAAATACATTTATAATAATAATTTATATACAAAATACACAAATTTTATTTGTGAAAAAAAAAAAAGGTCGAAAAGTATGAAGTTGATAAGACGAAAAGTTATAAAAGTTCAGCAGCAAATAGAAGAGTTCTTGAGACAAAATTAAACGTTTTCGAATGGCGACAATTTAGAAAACTGTTTGTGACAGAATGGGGTGTGTGTGTGTGTGTAAAGAGTTAGTGAATGCGGAGTTGCATACCTTTGATCAATGAAGTAAATATTTGTTAAAGTAGTTGATAGAAGTTACCAACTTTAGGAAATATTACTTGAATTGTTCATTGAAGAACCAAGCTACAGTTGTTCGTAATGTTCGAGTCGAAGATGAACAGCTAGATGACGGAATCTAGTTTAGCGGGCTTGTCGTGTAGCTGATGATGAGTTAGTTTGGGTCGCTATGTCAAGCAACAAAGGTTCGTAAGGCAGTCGGAAGCTAACTGCTGATCAAAGCTGAGTTCCTGTTTAAATAGGCGGTCCAATCCCCGCGCTTATTCCATGATTGTTCAGTGGGAACATGTAACAAGCAATGTGATTGGTTGGTTTACAATCAAAGGAACTGATTGGCTAAGCTCATTGCTAGAAGAACAGTACATTATGTGTTTGGGTAAAGTCGGTATATGGACGATCCCAATAACTGGATTACAGCCACATCACATTGGAAATACCAGCTCACAAAAGTTAAACAGCATCAAGCTTGGAATAGTTAATCAGAGGAGAGTTCCAATTCCCGTTGGGTTTGTTATTGTTAGTTCCGTACAAATACTCTTGGGAAAGGTATGAATCTATCTCTTTTCTCCCTAGGTATGGGTTAATTAGTAAGTTTACGATTAAAAAAAATTCATATAATATAAAAATATTTTCTGGCTTTAAATACCTTGCAAAGGGTTAAGATGTAGAAAACAAATCAATCAATAAAAGTTTTTCTTTTTTTTTTTTTAAATGGTTCTCAGTTTTTTAAAGTTCATAATTTTGTAATTTCAAATTAAATCATGGGTTTCAAAACTTACACATCACATTTTAATAACAAAAATTTGAGGTTTTAGTGTTTTCAACTTTCGTGTTTAAAAATTTACATTGCCTTATGTTTTTAAACTAAAAAAAAAAATGAACTTAAATTCACAGATCTTGATAAGCTGATTACTTTAATGCCATCACACTTTATCTTTTCAAACAATAAAATTTCTTACCAAATATGAAATTAATCTGAAACAAATAGATCTCATCATTAGCACCTGAACTATTGATTTATTTTATTGATTTATTTTATTGATTTATTTTATTGATTTATTTTAAAATAACAGTATTTTAACCTTTAGAATACATTTAGAGACCATTCAAATTCTAATCGTTAAAATGGTGTGTGAAGCAGGGCAAAAGAACTGTACACCGTTCTCTGGTTGCTTTGTTGCTTTTTTTTCTTGGATTACATTCCTGAATTCCACCAGTTCTAACCCTCACAGCTAAGACCCTGCCCTGCCATGTACATTGTAGTGAACCACTCTCATTCACTTCATATTCCATTGGATGTAATTTCCATTTGAGCTGCTGTTTCCTATTGATCACTGTTTTGAGGAATTGACTCGCAAGAGGATGCTTTCCCCAATCACTACAATCTTATTTCATTCGAGTCTAAGGTTAATTGTTATGTTCTCCACATTATCCAAACAAACTGTTTTTCTTACTCTGTAACCATCTACATTGGGTGGCTCTTGGACCTTGTATGCAGGGGGTGAACACCATTGTAAAAGAAAAAAAGGGAACTTCACATTTTTTATCCTGATTATTATGAAAGACACAAACATAAACAAGATTCCTACTCAGATGCAAATATTTTAATGCTTTCTCCTCAAAGCAAAGTGCAATAAATATAATATGTATCCTCTATCCTTGGACCTATGCTGTTTTTGATCTTCATTAATAACCCCCTTCTGATGTGATTGATTCCCAACTCGATATTTATGCAGATGACAGAACAATTTACTCCTGTTTTAGTAGCAAATCTGACAGACCTAGCAACTGCTCCTGAAAAAGACCCACCAATCATTGGTTAACTAGAGCAGGAAATGGTTTATAAGTTTTAATGCCTGCAAAACAAAACTACTTTTATTTAATCACCACAAAGAACCTTTTCTGTCTACCATCAGCATAGCTGATGCTAAACTCCAAAAGATCAACATTCAACCCCTTCTTGGCCTCATGTTTTCTGCTAACATGAAGTAGAGAGATTATATTGAATCAACTGCTATGTTTACTTACAAGGAAAGTTGGTTCACTGTGTAATGCCAGAAAATTTTTCTTATCAGAATCCATCTTGCACACTTATTAGTGTACCATTTGTCTGTGCATTGAATACTGCCACCATATTTGGTCTTATGCTCCTGCTCTACATCTAGAGATTTTTGACTGAACAATTAAGAGTATGAGACTCACCTTCACAAGGATGTTTCCAACTCGCATCCAGTTGGCAGATAAAAAATAAACAGGGTTGTAACTCAATACATGTCCCTCTCTCCTCTCACTGTAGGGTGGATATTGTGCTGATATTTATTGAGCATAATATCCACACCGGAATCATCAGCTAAGCAGAACCTACAGAATAGACTTGCCTAGATAGCAGAGTGGAATCTCTCAGGCTGTTATATAAACCACCTACCAATTTGTTGGGAGACTGGAGCTGTCAGTTTCAACTTCAACTACAGTTGATTACTGGCTGTTGCTATTTAAGAATTCTACACTGATAAAATCCAAAGAAGGATCAGCAATGTAATCAATCCTCACCAGGCATCTTGACTCCAGTTAATTTCTCACCAATGTAACATGGTTCCTCTCTGTCTTTTTTACAAAAATTCATTAGCAGTTGCTCTGATGAGTTCTTTTTTTTTTCTGGTGCACTAAATCCATGAATTTAAGTGTGTTACTAGATTAACAAGTATGTCCCACCATTTTACTGTTGAATTAACTAAATGCAGCTGCCACTTCTACTACAACATTTTTGTTTCTCGCACTTTCCATCTGTGAAACTTCCTTCCGATTTCTTGCTTTCCTGATAACTACAATTTTGAAAAATTAAAATGCAACATCAATCACCATCTCCTTTCTTCTTGAACCCTGTTCCTTTTCTGTTTTTTCTTCAACCCTCCCCATTCTCACTTTTCTTATTCTTTTCACTTTAACTATGTGTGACCTCTTGTGACATTTTCACCCTTTGCATCTTAGTGGCTTTATTGCCTTATTTATGGGTGAAATGATGTAAAATAAATAAATAAAACAGTATAATCCAACTTTATCAACCAAAATTCTTTGATAATGGCTCATCAAAGCCAAAAGTACTCAGACGTTAGGTTTGGTTTGATTTGTTTTATGGTATATCAACCCCTTTTGGTCATTTAATGCCTAAGCATAAGTTCCTTCAAAAATATACTTTTGTTGGTAACCTTTTCTCCTCAAAAAACGTATTTTTGTTGGTAACAATTTTCCTTCAAGAACATATTTTTGCTGGTAATATTTTTCCTTAAAAATCTTTTTTGAATATATTTCATAAAAGTCTGTTTTATACTTTCATAGTGTTTTGACCCATGTTTGGATGGTTAACTATATGCGCATAGCTGGGACCCTAACAGGTGCTACCACCCTGGATCAGGATGGACCTGGGAACAACATCAATTAAGACATGGCTCCATGCTCCTCACAACCTTGAAATCAGAGGCCTTGCTGCTGGATACAGTTTACCATCATATCCAGGACCTCAGGCATTAGGCAATTTGTTTTTAATCTTTCACTGGAACCCAAACAAATGGTCTAAAATGAAATAAACAGAAAAATCCTTAACAGAATTTTTATTGGTCTTTAACCAAACCTATGTCAGTACCAACTCCAGCTACTTGGGTGCCACTTGAGTTACCCAACTGAAAGGTCTATTTCAGACCAACAATCAAATCTAGACTTTAATCAATTTTATGATTTATAATGATATAATAATATTTATAATAATAATGTTATATGAACAAAATTTCACACAGTCAATTCTAGCTTATTGTTTTTAGCTTGACTTATTGAAGTGGATATAAGGGTGGTGTAATGGATAGTGGCTTGAAATGAGAAATTAGAGAACCAAGTTCATATTATAGTTGGGTTTGTTGCATTTGTTTGTATGCAAATACTATTAAAGTTATGAATCCATCTCCTCTCATTATTATGGGTTAAATAGTAGGGATTGTATCTGGAAAAAAATCATTGTTATTCTAAAAACATTGTCAATAGAATATTCTCTAATACAAAAAAATTCTTACAATCTAAAAAATATAACCTGTAAGGTTGATAATTTATAAAACAAATCAAACCTGATTCATTGAACTGTCACCGTATCATGTCCATAAAAAGACCAAAATGAATTATGGTGTCATAATTACAATTAAATAGCTATAACAATTATAATTATCACTAATTCACTCTTTCTAAACCAATGGAAATGGACTCCACTTTCCTTCCATTGCACACACACACATGACATTCTCACTATCAGACACGAGTCAACATGAACAGGCTGACAACACATGCATCAACAAAAGTTTTAGCTCCTTTTCCTTTTTCAGGCCATAATAGTAACTTAGCCTTCAACAAAAATGCAAGGTAAGAAAACCCCAGGCACTTGTATTTTTCAACTAAATTATCTGGACACTCATTACACACATCTATAAAAAAACATATGAGAACAACTGTATACACTTTAGTTTTTCTTTATCTTATTCTGTTGGATTCTATATTTCACACCAAACAACAATCAGATATAAAATACTCATTTTGTTGTTTCTACATTTTGCTGTTTCTTATTTTTTTCTGAATATTTCTGTATATGTAAAATGTAAAAGGGTTTATAATTACTTACTCCGAGTTACACCCTTACACTGTCTTTGTTCAAAATTAACTTACCAGCAAATGGTAAACTGTTCCAATGTTGAATTCTGTTTTGCCATCCTTTTTTTTCCCTAGTTCAAGACTTTGTTTGTAACTCTGAAATGTGGAGAAGAAAAGAAAACTGATAATAAATATGTGAGGTATTTATCTGATTTTATGATTGAAAAACAGATCAGAATCAGGCTAAAAATCTGATTAGTCTGGATTGAAAAAAGTCTCCCTCTTTTTAGCATGATACATGAGCATTACCAACTTGATATCTTTTTTATTCATTTAATTATCTCATGCACCCCATGCCAGGCAGTAAAGCCACTAAGAAAGAAGGTTACTAAGTGAAACAATAAGAAAAAAAAAAGTATTAAGGAATGAGAGCAATAGAAGAGTCACCAAGAAGTCAAGATAATGATTGACATTGTATTTAAATTTTTGAATTTCAAAGTTGGCTAAACAGCAAGGAGTCAGAAGGGAGTTCCACAAGTAAGAAGTGCAAGAAAAGAAACTGTTAGCATAAAGCTTACAGCTACATCTAGCTAGTTCTACTTTAAATTGATAAAATCTCGATGCCAGTCTAGTATTGCCCTTAAATTCATAAAGTATAGTTACCATAGCAAGGAGTTAATTTGAACAGTTACCATGAAAGTATTTACAGAAAAGGCACAGTGGCGATCTTATGGTGGTAGGAAAGTGATTGAAGCCGAGCTGCCAAATCCTTAAAAAAGTAAGTTGATAAGCCCAAATGTGGCAGTAAAATCCAGAATAATTACTCTGGCTAATTGTATTTAATCCATTGCACCCTTGGAATTAAAAGTGATAAATAATATTTAAATAATAAATTTAATTTTCTATATCCAATCTGGTAAAATGGAATTATTTTCTGAACCCCCTTAAACATAATGGCAAAAAAACTATTAACAAGAATAATATCTGAATTTATGGGATTAGAATTTATGATTATTTACATGCAGACTATTGACCTCGCCTTTGTTGTTATCACAATATTTCAACCATTGTGCTTTCTGGCCTTCATCAGGTGTATGTTAATCTGGGTAACTTCAGATATCTCTAGACATGGCTCATGATGTTTACAAAGGTTATAAATCAATCTCCCAATTCCAAAGTAAAAAATACCATAAATAGACAAGAGTGAAGAAATCTTATCCATGACTCGTAACACAACTGCCTTTTTCACCAACAAAGAACTGAATTTTCCCATTGTCCAAAATAGTATTCTTTTTATTGGGCGTAAGAAAAGCTGTGATTGGTCGAGACTAGTGAACAAGTATAAAAATTGGCATATTTCAAGGCCTTACTGAAGTTGACTCCATCTTGATTTTTCTTTTTCAAGATAAGACTTAGTTGTCTACTTCAGTGCAACATCAGTTAAAAAAAAATGAGTCTTTTAATCATATATTTGAAACATTTACCTTCCTGCAGTCATTTAAAATATTGGTGATTACATTTTTGATAAATAATATCAAAATGAATTTACCTTCTGTTTATATATCTGAGATGAGGTATTGTAATTATTTGCTCTATTTATATTGTTCAGACTGTTGTCTTTATATTTGTTGCTAGATTCACAATGTTTTGGCCATTGTACGCAATAAAGAATTTAGTTCAAAATTCCAATACTCTGAGGAAGGTTTGAGTGTACAACAGTCAAAACATTGTGAATATGGTAACAAAGATGAGGGCAACAGTCCGAACAATGTAAATAGTGTAAATAAATTTAACTTGGATTTTTTTTTATATCCAATCTGATAAAATGGAATTATTATTTTCCGAACACCCTATATTCCATCCAAGATGTCATGATATTAACAAGGAAGATGTCTGGATTTCTGGGATGAGAATTTTTCATTATTTACATGTGGACTCATCTTTGGTGTTGTCACCACAATGTTTAGTCTGTAGTGCCCATTGTTTTCTAACTTGTTATGGTGCCCTATCTACAGGAATAACATAATAAATAATAATCTGCATGAATTCTGAGGATGCAGCTGTGAGGCAGTCTAGACAGTCAAGACGCAGGTTATAAACATAACTATACTGTTCAGACTTAAACTTCTATCTGCTGACTACTAACACTTATTATTGTATATATGTTCTGTTATTCTAATACACTGTTTGAAACTACCATCATGTTTCCATGTCTTTCTTCCTGGTCCAAACAGGCCACAACAACTTGGCGATGAAGTTTTGCCACAACATAACTGAACCTTTTATTTAATCTATGGGAGTAGATGGTTTTCATTCCACTGCCCATTGTTCATTCTGCTTTCATCAAGTTCAAGTACACACGGATGATATCTTCCAGAAAATAAACATAGAAAAAAGTGACTTTATCTGAAGAGTTTTGAGTTCAGTACCAAGTTGCAGCAGGGGTGGGCTGGTGATTTGGAGAGCTGAGTTGAAGGGAGATAGCTATATGGCTGCCAGAAGTGGCATTGCACATTGAATGAGAATGATATACCTCAGTGATTATAATAAAGGGTTTGGTTTGAAATTCCTAGCACCTCATCATCATCGCCATTATTATCACTATTATTACAACGTTTTGGCTGTTGTACGCTCCAGCCTTCTGAAGGAGTGTGCAACAGCCAAAACATTGTCATAATGGCGATAAAGATGAGGACAAGAGTCCAAACAATGTTAATAGTAGAGAAAAGTTGTTAATAAAAAAAAATAAAATTGAAATCATAATTACTATTTTGTCAAATTTATGAACCAATGCCTAAATCTATTGGGTTATTATCCCTTGTCCAGGCAGTGAACTCTGTATAATCAGGGTGAGCAAGAATTAAAAATGAGAAGCATATGAGATATTCTTAGTTATGGGCAGGAGAACAAAAACAATTTATCCCAATGGATTAAATAATGGATAGAATTCAGAGACTGTAAGTGGTTCTTCTTTATGTGCCGTGTCCTTTCAGGATATAGGCGATCACTTGGCTCTGTCTCTTATCGCTCTCAATAATTTTTCTTTTGGCATCTCTTCCAAGCCCTACTTTGTCAACCATTTGCTCAGACCTAACAAGTACATCTCGCCCTGCTTTCTCCTGTCTCTCCTTCCATTTATCCGACCTGTGAGTATTAAGTTCTCCAGGCCCCCCTTCCTCATTACGTGTCCCAGGAACCTCATTTGTCGCTTCCTGATATTTGGTATCAGTTTTCTTCTTGTTTGCATCCTTTCCAACACTTCATTGTTGCACATGTGCTCCGTCCATGGTATCCTCAGCATCCTTCTGTAGGTTAACCAGATTAATATACACCTGATGAAAGCCAGAAGACACAATGGCTGAAATGTTGTGATAGCAACAACAAAATGAAAATAATAGATGGCACGTCAGTTAAGTGACATACACGATACATGCTTTGGCGATCATGTCTCGAAAGACATATTACTGACTGGGCAGAGAATTATCCCACAGTAGGTTGCCATTGCTTTCTGTGGTAGACTGGTTGCCAGCCAAGGCTATAGAACCCAATCTGTCCTATTATTTAGCCCATAACTGGAGGGAAGAGACCTTTCCCAAGGATATTTGTGTGTAAGTGAATGCAAGGAATTCAATTGGATTTGAACTCAGCTTCCTGATTTGTTGTTCCGAGTCGATATCCACTGCACCACAATGCACATCATGTAAATAGTGTGTGTGTGTGTGTGGGGGGGGGGAAATGATGGCCAGATGCCAAGTATGTATGTAAAACAGTTGTAATACATAGTGTATATTTATCAATTAAATAAATGTATTTTTCTGTCATATTATGTTTTTATCCCTTTATAATATTTCCATAATTTATTTAGGTTGAATGTTTCGTGTATAATAAAAAGAGACTTACCAAAAGAGCTTCTGAATATTGTTCATCATCCCTTTGGTGATTGCCACGTTCGTAGAGCAGTTCTGTTAGTTCTTCATCAGATCCATGATGTGTATTGATGACATTGCTAAGTAGATCAACTGCCTGAAAAATTCAAGAAAGAAGAATTGTTTACCCTAAATCCCATCCATATCTTATTTTTTCTTCAGCATTACCTGTACTCTGTTTTTCTCTCAATGTAACCCACTGTGCACCTGTGGCAATCCTACCTTACTTGGGGTAAGATGATTAAAAATTAAAAAATTTTTTTTAAAATTTGGCTTTTATACTTGAACTCAAATAGGATCTTAATTCTTACCTATTAAACATACACCATTCAAAGAAATCTGAACAAGTAAAGTGTGCTTTACAGGCAAATAGAACCTTACCTGATTATGAAGCTCTTCGTAACCAAGTGGTTAAAGTATACCAGATCAAATGAGTTTTTTTCGCAGCAAAAAAAAAAAAGCAGGTATTTTTCTTACTTTGTGCAAGTTTTGATTCATTGTCACCCCTTTTACAACTTGCTACTGTTACAATATGTCACAAGTGACTCCAATTATACACAAACAAACACTCACAGCTCTGACCCTGAACTCTCTTTGAGTTCTTTAACACATCACTCAATAAGTCCCGGGCCTAACATATAGATGGTGCCACTAATAAAAAAATCCATATGATTTTTATTACATACTAACCTTCCAATGATATCTGACAAAATTTGAGCCAAATTGGATTATTAGTTTACAAATTAAAGCTACTGTTGCAACTTTTCAGAACAATAGAAAAATCTGAATTTTGTGTGTTGATAAAGCATTGCTTTCTGATGGGAGGAAAAAATACCGTTCAAGCAAAGCAATGGCTTGATAAGTGCTATTTGAACTCTGCTCCATCAGAAACAATGTTTATGAGGTGATATACTGATTTTAGATGAATTTGTACAGACACAAATGATGCTGAATGCTCAGGTTGCCCAAAATCAGCAGTTGTCCTGGAAAACACCAAAAAAATCTACAAACTCGTTTTGGCTGATCATAAATTGAAGTTGCATGAAATAGCAGAGGAGTTGAACATATCAGAAGGCAGTGTATTCACCATGTTGCATAAACATGTCAATGGAAAAGCTGTGTTCAAAGTGGGTACTGAATTTGCTCATAGTTGATCAAAAACAACACTGCATCAACAATTCAGCGTGTTGTTTGCAACTGTTTCAACACAACAAGACGTTTTTGTGTTAATATATAACAAGGGATGAAATATAGATCCACTACTTCACTCCATCATGAAATCAGCAGTCAGCTGAGTGGGCAGCAGTAGGTGAAAGCCAAAGATGTAAACATCAGCAGGCAAGGTTATGACTTCCTTATTTTTGGATGCGTAAGGTATTTTTGTTCATCGATTACCTTAAGAAAGCAAGAACCATTATATAGGACTATTAATGCATTTGAAGGAAGAAATCACCAAAAAAGACAGACACAAATGAAGAAGAAAATGTGATCTCTCACCAAGACAACATACCGTGTCACAAGTCGATTACAACAATGGCAAAACTACATGAATTGGACTTTGAAATGCTTCAGCATCCACCCTGTTTTTCAGATCTAGCCCCCAGTGACTTCTGACTGTTTGTAGACCTCAAAATAATACTTCAGGTAAAGAGATTTTGACTCCAATGAAGAAGTATTTTGAAGTCAAAGACAAATCGTTAAAAGGCATTGAATTGTTGAAGAAGCGTTGGAATCAGTCTCTTCTTAGGGTGATACACTATGTTGATGAATAAAGTCGAATTTTGCCTAAAAGTTGCAACTAGACACTGGTAGTGATATATTAATAATTAACAAAGCCTCATGGAAAGCAAATGGAAAATTCATCTTAAAAAGAACTTAAAAAATTTGTGTGGCGGTGAGAAATTATTTGTTATTGGTGAAATGACTTGCAATGTTTCATTTTGTAACACATGTAAAAGTTAAGGCTTATAAGTGTTAAAAAATATAACAAGCTCATTTAGCACTGACTGAACTGGATTATTCAAGTTCTGGGATTTACCTATATAAATACTTAAGTGGACAAGTAAACAGTTTAAAAAAAATGTGAAGATTTAAATGTCTTTCAGATTTTCTATTGGATGAGTTGGGTCAGTCTTCCAAAGTCAAAGCAAAATTTTAAGTGAAGAAAGGTTGATGCCAGCATTTAAGCTGAAATGTTATATACCCAGCATTGGATCAAGTCAAAAATAATTGAAAAAAAAAAATGACCATTCAAAATGGGCGGCACCAGCAATGTATGTAACAAAAAAAATAAAATTTATATTTGTACTGATTTTTCAACAGGGTTAAATAAATGTTTACATTCATGTAAGTACCCATTACCAAGTCCAGAGGAAATTTTTGTAGACATGGAGACTTGATTGCCCAAGTGTGTATCATGTATAGCACTTAACTGACTAATGGATATTTACTTAATTCTCTTCACTAAGATGTGGATATGACACAAGGTCAAGGTTTTATGTGGGAAGCTGAAACGCATGCAAATGTGCAGAGGCTAAAAATTGCCCAGTCCCGATAACTGTTGGTTGTGCTGGCCTTGGTAGCAACCACCAATCCACACCTGTGGTGCAGCCCCAGGACACTGTTTCCCAGGACCAAGCATCTCTCAGTATAATTTATCTCAAATGCATGTCTGCCCTTGAACAGATACACAACAGAGCTGCATTCTGTCTGAGGACAGAGACACAACTGAGAGATAATGATCCGTACTGGCCAAAAAGTGGCAGGACTGATGTGCTTCAGTTTGTGCATTCATCATCTGGTAGCCACTTTCAGCAGAACAGTGCATCATGTAAGAAATTGGAAATGATGGCAAATGATATAAAATGGTAGCAGTTGATTCATCAGTAGTGAGTTTTGTTTGTTTAAAGTGGCCTCTACTCTCACTGTGTTTCAACCCTATAGAGCACTTTCAAGGTACGGTGGAAAAAGAGCCTCTAAACCTGGATATTCAGCCAATCAATTTAGAAAAATTGTAGGATACCATAAAAACAGCATGGACCCAAATTTCTAAAGAGTGTTTCCAGATCATTATCAGATTTATACCAAAAACTGAGGTGGTTCCAAATGCAAAAGGGGTTCAACTTGGTACTATTTACTAGGAACACCTGCTCAGGCACATGTGTTTGTTCAGCATCCACAGAACTCATCTGTGATTTATACTGCAACTATGTCAAGCAGATCTTAGAGTTTCTGGGAGAGAGTGCATTATCTGATCAAGGTGCCCAAGATGTCAGTAACAATGACTTATGACTTCATGCTACCACCACCATCAATGGCCCCAAATAGTTCTGGCTACTCAGTTTCACTCACAAGACTTAGGTCAATCCATGGTATTGTTTTTCAGGCAGTTTTCAGAGGTATATTGGAATCACCTCACCAGGCCAATAATATACAGGTCACCTGACAAATCAACTATGGTGATATTTGAACCAGGGTCTCATGATTGGAAAACAGACTTTCAAACAATTTAGCTACATATATCCAGACTTTGTTTTTGCAAACTGATAACTTTTATTCCTTTTTAAGTCATTTTCGATTTACAAGATTTGGTTAAAAAAAAAAAATATAAAAGAAATGCAATGAAAAGGTAAATTATTTACATCTTTGTGCAATTTCTGTATTCCATATATTCTAGACAAAAGAACCGTGGCTTTGAATTTGGCTGGTGAAGGTTGGCTTTTGATGACTTGCAAAAGAATGGTTTTAGCCTCGACCATTTTCTTTGATTCAGCTAATACTTGCGCCTAAAGATAAAAAAAAAACAGCATCTGTTTTCTTTTTGTTTTTTTTTGTTTTTCAACATAAAAAATGCATTCTGTAAAATCATGCAATATTACCCCCAAAATAACCATTTAGATATATGTGTAATTTCTGCAAATGTGACTCTGGCAATGTCCACACTGCATTTATTATTTATTTTTAATATTTAAACATTATTTTAATTTGTAATGATAATCTAATCATTTATAATCACATGTATTTAATTCTGGAATCATCATGAGGTTAGTTAATGAAATAGGATATTTTAGATATCAAAGCTGGTGTCCTTCAGTCCTTGCGCCTTTTTTCTTTATAACCGTTGATTACATATTTGAAGCTTCTCTCAATAAGTATCACCATCTAGGTTTTATCTGAGCATCAAGTTCATTTCCTGCAAAAGAAGTTGTCCTATATTGACTATGCAGATAACCGAGCCATCACTGCAGGCGCCATCACTAATGTCACAGTTCTCCTGCATCATCTAGAATTTACTGTTTTTCTTTATAACCGTTGATTACATATTTGAAGCTTCTCTCAATAAGTATCACTATCTAGGTTTTATCTGAGCATCAAGTTCATTTCCTGCAAAAGAAGTTGTCCTATATTGACTATGCAGATAACCGAGCCATCACTGCAGGCACCATCACTAATATTACAGTTCTCCTGCATCATCTAGAATTTACTGTCAATAATATTTTGATATTAATGCATCAAAAACTGAATTCATGGGCTTCAACCAACAAGTGTCAATACAAACTGTCTCAGGTGAATCAATAAAATCTGGTGAGTTTTTTTTTTTATATACCTAAGAAGCAAAATAAATTCTACTGAAAAGTAAGTAAAAATTTGCATAGCTAAATCCTGGGCCACCTTGAATAAAATGGATGTAATCTGGAAATCTGATCTACCAGACAATCTCAAGTAGACATTCTTTCAAGCCACTAAAATCTAAAATCTTAGAGTCTAAGCTAGATGCTGAAAGCTATACTTAACATCTCTTGGAGATAACATCCAACAGAATCACAGCTTTATGGACCCATCTCTGTTATTTCTACAATCTTATGTGAATGCAGAATGCGCTTTGCAGGAACACTGCTGTGAGCAAAACATGAACTTTCAAGTGATCTATTTCTTTGGACACTTGATCATAACAGAAGATAGGTTAGTCACCAAGCAATCCCCTATATTGACCAGCTATATTATGATGCAGAATGCCAGCCTAATGTCCTTCTAACCATAACACAGGACCATTGGTGTGATAGATTCCTGAATGTCTGATTTAGCTCAACTGAATAAATATTATTTCAATTTGTAATAATAATAATTTATAATCATGAATATAAGGTCTGACAATTTAATTATTGGAATTACTGCAGCATGCTGTTGAATCAGATAAATATTTGCATGCAATTATGTCTAGGTATGGTCCAGTTTTTGCTTATTTTTATATACAAACCAGATGAGCCATTCATTGCTGAGCAGTAGAGGAAGTTATACCTCTTCATGTTATACTGTTGGCAAAAAATGAGTGAGAAGAGCAGTGGATTAACTAGAAGTTTTGTGTGAAATTTGGGAACGTGTTAGTGAAAACTGGCCCCGTCAAAATAGGCTTATGGTGAACTTTCTATAAAGAAATCAAGGGGTTTTTGAGTGGCTCGAGTAGTTCACAGGAGGACATGAATATGTGCTTGATGATGCAAGAATCGGGTAGCTAATTTAGGGAATGAGACAAGCGCCTGAAGTTTTGACTGATGAACAGAAACAATGTCAGTTTCTTGTTTCATCTTTTGAACGATTCACATCTATTTCAGTGGAAAAACAAACAAGCAAATAACACAGCTACTTTATTTATATTTCTGAGATGAGGTATTTATATTGTTTGAACTGTTGTCCTCATCTTTATTACCATATTCCCATTTCGGCTGTTGTACAATTAGAATTTTGAGCTGAACCTTTTATTTCAATACCTGGGGTACATTGTTCTTGTTTCATATGTCATGTCACTTCCAGATGTTTTAACTATCTCTATTTTACTCAATAGTTCAAGTTGTTGTTTGCTACTGCCATTGAACTCTCAACTCTTGGGGTCAAGTCACTGGATCCAACTAGTGCTTTTATCCATTAGGCCATGTGTCCAGTATTAAAATAAAGGGTTTGGTTCAAAATTTCAATCAAGGGTGGAATGTACAATGACTGAAATGTTGTGAATATGGCAATAAAAATGAAGATCACAATCTTAACAATGTAAATAACACAACTACCATTACTTTTATGAGCTGTGCACTTTTAGAACGTTAGCAATCATGACTCCCCACAACTTCCTATTCCTTGTAGCTCTAAGCAACATTTGTCACTTTGCTATCCCTCTCATACTCCATTTTACTATCTAGTTGTTGCAGCCTTTTCCTTTTATTTTCGATGTCCTGTGAGTGTCAAATTCTCTAAACCTTCATCCTTCATTATGCATCCTAGAATTCATGCTGCTTCTTTCTGATTATGAGTATGTGTTTTTTTATTTTCATTTTCTTAAAACTTACATATTCTGTCCATAGTATTCTCACTATCCTTCTGTAGGGCCAGATTTTTGCTGCCTCAGTTTTTCTCATCATCTGTGAGAAGATTGTCCAGCATTCACAGTCATATAGAAAAACTGATATTACATAAAAATTCAGCACTCTTTGTTTCTAACTAAATTTTCCTATTACTTAGTATTTTAATTAGCTTTAGGAAGGCATTTTTCACTATTCCTATGCACCTCAATATTTCCATATTATGTTTTCTAGATATTTTAATTTTTCTACTTGTTTTATTTTTGTGCATACATTCATATCACTTTGAAACACCAGTACGATCATCAAAGTTAATCAGTATTGAGCTTGGACAGCACCTAAATGGGTGACTGTTTGCGAATAACAAATGCTGTAAGCTTGGATGTGCAGGTGGTGTAATGGATAATGGCTCGGATTGTTAATTTGAGAGCTGAGTTCCAATTCGAGTTGGGTTCGTTAAATTTACTTATGTGCAAAATACTCTTGGGAAAGGTATAAATCCACCCCTTCTTCCTACAGCTATGGGTTAATTAGTAATAAATTTAACAATCTAAATATAATTTCTGGTTTTAAATAACTTGCAAAGGGTTGATAAGCTGTAGGAAGCAAATTAGTTTTTGCTTAGTTTTTAAACATGAATAAAACAAGTGAGCATAAATTAATATGATATATAAACTGAACTTTTACACTTGGAAAGTGGAATGAGAACATTCTACTCTATACATTGAATAAAGGATTTGGTTCTGAATTGCAAGAAGATTATTGCGTAGAAAGATGGCCAACTGAAGAAGGCTAATTACCAATTGATTCAAGCTTTATAAAATGGTAAATAATAAGGATTTTCTTATAATTGGTTCATTTATTTAAATAATTTAGTAAATGCTTATAAATATATGAATTAAAAATTATTTTCACATTTATTTCTTTATAAATTGGTAAATGATAAATATTGCATAAGTTCTAATTGTATTAGTTTTTAAAAT
Source organism: Ascarosepion bandense (assembly GCA_037127315.1). Taxonomy (NCBI): domain Eukaryota; kingdom Metazoa; phylum Mollusca; class Cephalopoda; order Sepiida; family Sepiidae; genus Ascarosepion; species Ascarosepion bandense. The sequence continues at coordinate 2,635,542 of JBBBDQ010001412.1, read as the reverse complement.
GTAAATATAAAATTATTCTTGTAATTATAAATAATAAAATAATGTTTTAATATTTTTGTCAATTCTCAAGAACAAGAAAATGTATAAATTCACTTTCGTCATATGTTTAGGTTTTATTCTAATCATCACTCTTTAAAAGAATAAACATTTCCAAGGAGCAAAGGTAGTTAAAAAAAAAAGTGTCAGTGTCATAAGAGGAACCGTCTTTTTGACACTGTGTCATTGATGTTTGTCCATGTTTGCCAACATTTGATATTTTGGTTTGAATGGTGTCAATCTCAAAAAATACAGAAAATTGAGAATTAACTTACGTAATGGAGAATTATGTCTGTGTTATTAAAACCAGAATGAGTCTCAGCAAGAATTTGTTGAAAGACATTAAGGGATTTGTTCAGCTGTCCCCTATTAAGGTAGAATATCCCAAGCTGGTCCAATATTGCTGGACTCTGCTGGACAGAAATCGCTCTAAAAAACATCACAAAAAAAAATTCTGTTGGTAGTTTGAACAACTTGTGAGGTGAGTACAAAATCGTATTATTCCTAAAAATATGAAATGTTAAAATATTTACACAATTTAGATTGTTCAGACTCTTGACTCATCTTTACTGTCATATTCATAATCTTACCTGCTATTTTTTGGCTGGTGGGGATCCTCATCTTTTAGTTGCGTCTCTGTCCTCAGGTAGTATGTGGCTCTGTTGTATCTCTGTCCAGATATTATTTAAATAAATCTATTAAAATTAAAAGTCAGGACTACCTAAGAATTTTAAGCGATAAATTTCTTCCTATGGTTCAGGAACTGTTTCCGGAGGGAAATACCATCTTTCATACTGCTAAAGTTGTAGCTGAACAGCACAAGAAACATTCTCATGAAGTAGAACATTTTATCTGGTCCCAAGATCTTATCATTGAACATTTATGGTTCATTTTAGAAAAACAAGTGGGTAGTCGATATCCTCTACCATATAGAGAAGACTGGAGCCAGCTCAGGGCACATTTCTTTAGGATGATGACTGGAATTCCATCACCTCTGCTTGCTTTATAGGAGTCAAGCTTAGAAATTTTGTTAAAGACCAGACACAGGGTTATATATATATATATATATATATATATATATATCGTCATCCACAGACAGATCTGTTTTGCTGTAACACAACTTATCAGTACAGTTAAACATCCAATTGCTTTTAGCAAGGATTGAAACCCGACCAAATTGTCATCAGTTAGTGATTCTACCTCTGAGCTATGGACGCTCGGTAGAAGAAGGCAGACTTTTAGCATGTGATATACTATGTAAACATATACCAGTAGCTGAGAGTGTTCTAATTCATTACTGAATGAACGATACGTAGATGCTAGAGTAGCTACTATTTTTCAAAGTATACCATTCTTCCAGAGTGCTCAATCAGGGTGTGAGAATGTAAATAGTCATCTGCAGACAGATCTGTTTTGCTGTATCACAGCTCATCAGTACGGTTAGACATCCAGTTGCTTTTAGCATGGATTGAAACCCGACTGAATTGTCATCAGTTAGCAATTCTACCTCTGAGCTATGGGCACTTGGTAGAAAAAGGCAAACTTTTAGCATGTGATATACCATAAACATACACCAGTAGCTGAGAGTGTTCTAATTCATTACTGAATGAATGATGTGCAGATGCTAGAGTAGCTACTGTTTTTTCAAAGTATTACTCCGTTGAGACTCAGTTATAGATGGGAAATTGTGTGTGGGTATTCCAGACAAGTGTGAATTTTGATGAGAATTTGTGAGCAAAGTACTCAACCTTGCCTGCTGTGAATGTGAGGACTTTTAATTGATTGAATAGAGGAAAGATCAAGGTTTTTCTGTTGTTCAGCACACTCTTGCAGAATCTTTAGAACCAAACTTACACAAGATGCTATATGCTGCTTCCTTCTATCAGCAAACAACAGCTTAGTATCAGTTAAGACACACTTTCATTACACGCAGAGACAAAGATGTGTCTATTGTAATCAGACATGTCGCTCCAGCAAGGCTGAAAAAAGTGATTCCTGCGGGCAATAGCAGCTCAACAAGCAAGAAAGAACCAAGGAGATGAACATGGTTTAAGTTGAAATTTCCTAACTTCACACACCAGGTTCATGATAAGAATGGCAACACTTGAACTGTTGCTCTTGATATCTTGAAAGTATTTGACAGGATTTGGCATGCTGGCTTTCTGTGCAAGCTCCAGAGCTATGGTATTTCTGGTCAATTGTTTGATTTAATCCAGTCATTTCTATCAAATTGTGAAATTAAGGTTGTTTTGAATGGACAAACTTTTAGATCCTTTCATATGAATGTTGGCATCCATCAAGGCTCTATCCTAGGCCCTACACTTCTTCTCATCTTCAATGATCTTTCTGGTGTAATCAGTTCACAAGTAGGCATCTCAGCAGATGACACCACCATATACTCTCGTCTCAATAAGAAATGGTCCTGAGTATGACGGTAAACTGCATCTAGCAGCAAGGCCCCTAATTGGGAGGTTGTGAGAAGCATGGAACCACCTCCTAATTGCTGTTGTTCCTGGGTCCACCCTGACCCGGAGTGGTAGCACCTGTTAGGGTCCCAGCTATGGGCAAATAGTTAACCTCCAAAATGGGGTCAAAACACTATGAAAGTACAAAAATAGACTTTTATAAAAGAATATACATTTTTGAAGGAAGAATATTACCAACAATACATTTTTGAAGGAAAAATATTATTACCATAGCACATTTTTGAAAGAAAAAAAACTATTATTCTTATAATAAATTTTTGAAGGAAAAAACAAAAATTACCAGCAATACATTTTTGAATACAAAACTAGAAGAAATCTTCAGTTTTTTAAAATTAAAAAAAAAATTAAAAACTTTTTCATCAAAATCTGACTAAATCAACTTAAAAAAATACCTTTAAACCACATCTTTTTGGCATTAAATAACCCACAGAGGTTAATATGCCATTAACAAAACTCAAACTCAATAAGAAATCTATCAAAGCTGACAAAGTAAACCTGGTTGCTACCCTTTATTTGTCTGGTCATAAAGATGTTTTATTTCAGTTAAGGTAAAATTTGTTTGACTTTTAAATTGTGTCTGATCTCCAAGTGGGATGAATTCTGGAAACAAAAATCTATTTACTTACATCATCATTGCTAGTAATTTATGTTTACCTTAGCAACATCATTTCAGCCTCGTCATATTGATGAAGATGTTCAAGGCTGCGTGCTGCGTTGGTCATGGCTCGAACGTGCTGGGAATCTTGATCTACTGCTTTATGGTAGAACTCCAGTGCTTTCTTGATGTCCCCTAGGGAAAGAATTAATAAGTCCATTGACTAATGATGAAAAAAACATTTAATTTATGCAAATATTTATTTCTTCATCTTCTTGGTCAATGCACTTAATCCAGTATTTAACGTGATAAAAGATTTGTTTTTACCGTAGATCTTATTAAGCACAAGTAATAGATTAACTAGAATAACTAATAATTAAAATATAACAATTATGACAATAGACTGGAATAAAATTAATAAAACCCATTGCAGATTATTTAAAGCCAGGTAATATTTTTAAACTTAAAGAAAAATATTTTTTGAGATTTTTTACAGACTATTTCATGCATTTAATGATACAATTCTGACTAATTACCTCATAGCTGGGGAGAGAAGAGGTGAATTTGTTCCTTTCCCATGGGTATTTACACATGTGAATATAATGAACCTAATGGGAATTGGAACTTGGCTTGCCAATTAATTATTCTGAGCCATTATCTATTACACTATTCATATATTCAAATTTAGAGCACTCAATATTCTTAAGCGTTTACCCATCTAGCTACTGACAAGGCTTAACATTGCTTAACTTCAGAGAATGTACTGGAATCGATATTGTGGACATAAGCCTAAGAAGTATAACAAACAATATTCTGGCATAAGGATTTTTTTTCTTTCCTCATTCTATGAAAATGAACAGAATATTAATAATTACTTGAAAATAGTTTTCCTCTTGACCTTGGCAAAAAAAATCAATGTATTCCGCAGATGACAAGTCAGATGGTTATCATTATCTGTCCATCTTTTAAGAATTTATTTTGAGATTAAGTGAAGAGTCATTGTGGAAAAATAAAATGTCACATGCATCATTGAGAGTTTTTCAGATCGGATCTGATCAGTCAAACGTAGTATCAATTCAGCTTCCTTTGCAAGTTGTTTCAGCATATTATATAACGACAGCAATTTTCTTGACTGCAGTGACGTATTTTCTGTGCTTTTCTTTTCTGACATAGTGGACATAAAATAGATTCATCCTCATTTCAGTAACAAATTTTGGTTGCTTATTTTGGGTCGGGTTGAATGTGCATTGTGGTGCAGTGGATATCAGCTTGAAACAAGAAATCGAGGAGCTGAGTTTGAATTCCACTTGAATTCCTTGCATCCACTTACGCACAAATACCCTTGGGAAAGATATTAATCCGTCTCTTCCCTTCACTTATGGATTAAATAACAGGACAGATTGGGTTCTATAGCCTTGGTTGGCAACCAGTCTACTGCAGAAAGTAATGGCAACCTACTACTCGATAATTATCTGCCCAGTCAGTCTTTCAAGAAATGTATTACGTATGGCACTAACCTAACTGACTGACTGAATTTTGGTTTAACACGTTGACTGCCAACCACATGATAACTCATGGTTGGCAATTTTTTTTCATGATGCCAACTGTCATGATAAGCAGATAAGTTGTTCCCCTTAGCATGATCCCTTAAGACAAGGGCTTATAATCTGCCCTTGGTTTTGGCACTTCCTGTAATGACCGAGCATGAATAAAATATGTCAGATCCGGAGTCCCTGCCTTCCTTCTTAATATCGAATCCATCAACATGAGTGGATCACGTATAATGTAACATGGTGTCAGAAGTGGGATCCGTCGAGGTGGATGGACAACTGGTTGTACAGTTGGGTCCACATGAATCGTGTATTCACCAGGTAGACAGCCTATGGAATCGAATACATCGGGAAATTCCCGAATTATCTTGTTCCTTTCTTGTATGTTTCCTTTGAGGCTTGATCTTGGCACTGGAATGGGTTTTGTCTTGTGTTGGGGTCGTTGAGCATCCCCTGACTGTACTGCTGTAGCTGGAGTGTCTGATTTCACAGCTAAATTTAGGGTTACTAACCCCAAATCCCGTGAAGATTTCAGTCCTATTAACATTGGTCCCTGAGAATTTACAACATGGAATGTTGTGATGATATGTCTGTCTCGGAACCTTACCCCTAATCGACATGTCCCTTCCTGATTGATTACTGATCCACCGAAAGCAATCAATCGGACTGGAGACTTTTCCAGTTGAATGCCCGTCAGTTTTTTATACAGCGTCTTTGGTAGCAGGTTGCTCATTGCTCCTGTGTCTATTTTCGCTTTTACAATTATTTGTCCTTGCTTGTTGCCAATTTTTAGTTTGGCATATGCCTCCGCAGCGTTTGTTGGTAAATTTCGGATTGAGTGAAAGTAGTACTCTTCATTCGAGTCACTATTTTCGTCCTGAGTTGCTGTGTGGATTCTTCTGTTTTTATTCCACTGTTGTTTTGTTCTTATATTTTTCCCTTGCTTCTTGGTTCGGCAAACGTTCGCAAAATGTCCTTTGTTGTTGCATAAGACGCATGTTTTCCCTTTTGCAGGGCACTCTCCACGAGGGTGTTGTCTGCCACAGCATCCACATTGCGTCTGTCTATTTTTTGCTTGTATCATGTGTGTGCTACTGTCTTCCAACGGGATACGGATAGCCTCAACTTGTTTACAAGTCACTTCCTCCGTCTCTGCTATGCGTAGAGCTTTTGCGACGGTCAGGTCGCTCCCTTCCTTGATTAAGGATTTCTGTGCCGACTTTGAATAAATGCCGAATATGAAAAGGTCAACTACGAGTGTGTCTTCTACCACTTGCTCGTATTCACATTGTTTGGCTATTTGACGAAGTCGTTTCAAAAATGAGTGTGCAGACTCGTCTGGGCTTTGGCGACATTGTAGTAATTCGTGTCTGGCCACGCGAAAATTCGAATGAGGGCTTACATACTGCTTAAAATGTGTAATATATGCTTCGGTAGTTCTTTCCTCGTCGTCCCTAAAAGAGAATGTGTCACTTATCTCTTGTCCTTCGACGCCAGTCCACAGAAGGAGATACCGTAACTTGATATCATCATCCACGTCTCGCATCGGACCATCAAAGTGAAGCCTGACTTGCCGGATAAATCTATCCATTGCCTTGGATAGGTTCGCACTAAACCAATCTATCGTTGGTGGAGGTATTTGGAATGAAGCTGCCATGGTAGTTCCGTTATTTCTCTTATTTTTTTGAAATTATAGAGAAAATTCTCTTACCTTCGTTGGCGAATGCGCATGTGTTGACGCTCCCTTTTTTTTTTTTTTTAAGGGTTGTCCCAAAATTGGGCTAAATAATCCTTTTTCCCCCGTAATATCCAAGTCTGTTTCCCGTGTGGATATTTGTAATCCCTTTTTCTGACACCATGTTACATTATACGTGATCCATTCATGCTGATGGATTCGATATTAAGAAGGAAGGCAGGGACTCCGGATCTGACATGTTTTATTCATGCTCGGTCATTACCGGAAGTGCCAAAACCAAGGGCAGATTATAAGCCCTTGTCTTACAGGATCATGCTAAGGGGAACAACTTATCTACTTATCATGACATCTCCCTTGTTACATTATACGTGATCCACTCATGCTGATGGATTCGATATTAAGAAGGAAGGCAGGGACTCCGGATCTGACATATTTTATTCATGCTCGGTCATTACAGGAAGTGCCAAAACCAAGGGCAGATTATAAGCCCTTGTCTTAAGGGATCATGCTAAGGGGAACAACTTATCTGCTTATCGTGACATCTCCCTTTCTCAATTGAGAGTGGGCTCATTTAATAATTCTTATAATAATTTTTTTTAATTTCTTTTTTTTTTTTTTACTTCTAGTTTTTTGAGATTGCTACTGGGGGCTAGAGTCTATATATTTGTAGGGGGAATCTTTAGAGGTCTAGCCTCTGAGGAGTCTTTACACACCGCATGGATCGTCTCGGCTTTGGGATGGGTCTGTAGTGCCGGCTGACGGGGGGTTCAGAGGTTGGCTGTTTTACCAATATGGGTTGTGCTCGTTCCTCTGATAATATTCTTTGGTTGGGTTCTGTCACTGATGAACTCTGCTGAGTATACTGAAGTAGTGGAGTACTGACACTATTATGTGCTCCTTTTGCTTCGGTTGTAGGCGGTTGGTCATCATTGTTCCTTATTGGGTCTCCCTTAGCTGGTCTGATATATTGTCGATTTCTTCTGTGGATATTACCACTTTCAGACTCAACTATGTACGACCTTGGATGGGTATCATGATGACGGATCATCCCAGGCTCCCATAGCCTTGTTTTCTCATGCTGGACATAAACTTTTTGTCCAGCGTGTAGACGTGAATGCTGTCTACTATTCTGCCTGTTGTAATATTCCCTTGATTTTTCTTTTTGCTTTAGAATTTCCATTCTTGTTTTTTCCTCACCCAGCTGTTGTTTTGACACCAGTGGGGTCCGTATCTGTCGACCATTCAGCAACTCCGCTGGTGAGCCAAGGTTTGCTGATATTGGTGTGGCTCTATAAGCCATCATCGCTAGATAGCTGTCTTGTCCAGTTTCACGCGCCTTCAGCAGTATTTTCTTACACACTCCAACCATCCTCAACCACAAGTTATCTCATGCTTGGCATTGCCTGACATATTTTCATCAGTAGATACCAACAAATAACATTTTTTTTTATTTACTTACCTATTTACAGACTGTTTCATGCCTGGCAATTTTTAAAAATGAACATTTGTTTATTCTGAGCATTCTGGAGATATGTCATTCAGACTGTTTCATGCATGGCAATTTTATAAAATGGACATTTGTTTATTCTGAGCATTTTGAAGATCTGTCATTCTTTTCACACTTTCCAAAAGAAATATGTTAGCATGCTAACAGGTTTCATGCATAGCAGTTTTGAAATATGTATATTTGCTTATAATTAAATAAAACATAAAAAAAACAACATTGGTCTACTTAGTAGTTAAAACATGTCAGATCTAATGATAGTTTCTTCTGCAAAGGAGGGCACAGGTTTGAATCTTGTGAGAGGGCACTTTTTTTCATTAAGATTTCTCAAATGCTCAGAACCAAAGATGAAATAAAATACTTTAAAAAATATATAAATGGAGTTTCTACTCAAATATAGGTATCCACTAAAAATAACATTTAAAGTAACAAAAATATGTTGGATTAATATTAATTAATAGATATAAATAAATGTATATAAATTTTTGTTCATAAAATTCCTTCTTTGAATAATGCTGTTCTTGATTTCACATATGAATGTACAAGGTGCAATGGATGAATCATCATCTAAATGACGCACAAATGAAAATAACACTGACATCTCATTTTAACATATATATTTACCAAAATTACACAAAAATATCTTTAAATACTAAAGAATAAATTTATTATTTAATAAAATTACCATTGCTTCAAACATGGCCTCTAGATAACTTCAGAATCTTTTGCAACTCTTCTGAACAGTCTCTTTGTTTAAGTTGGTAAATGTTGTCATCATTCTTGCATTCAGTTCATTATTGGTGTAACAAGGAATTTTGTTGAACTCTTGCTCAACTGCAAACTCACATATAATAATCAAGGGAGTTGCAGTTGGTGGGGGTTAGGTAGCCAGATGTAAGAGGTGATGTGGTTGCAGAAATTGTCTAACAGCCATGACTGGGTCCTCCTGCTTCTGTAGCATGGTGCAGAGTCCATGGTGCCAGTCATAGGGTCTTCCAGTAGCCACCCTCTTGATCCAGGGCAGCATAACCTCCTCAACCACTTGATGTAAGCCTCTGTGTTGAGTCTGAGGCTCTGTGAGAATATGAATGAAAGTGTAATATTGCCATCACTGGTGATCACTCCAAACACCTTCCTAATTACCATTAGACTCATCCAACTCTTTCTGAATCCTCTGCACTGTCCTCAGATTGACACCCATCTACTCTGAAATGCAGTACAGCATGTCATTTTTAAATTTCTGGCAAAGTGAATTGTCATAGTTCTCTTTTTCTCACAGACGGTGCCCAACTGACTCTACTATACTGTGTAGTCGTCAAAATCAAAAATGAAGAATGAGCATGTGCAAAGTTAAAAAATAACATGTCAACAATTTACACATCTCACCCTGTATAGAATTTCTTGTTTGTGTCATGGATGACACCCAGATAACCAAATATTGAAAAAAATGTTGCCTTAATAAAGATTATGATGGTGTATGCATTACCTTTTTGTTGGAAGAATGAACCATAATAATTGTACGCATCAGCATAATTTGGTTTCATGCTTATGGCTGCTTCATAGAATTTTTGTGCCTCATCCATCTGATGATTCTGTGCAAGCAGATTTCCTAGGGTCAGAAATAGCGGTGCATTTGGAGTGCTCAAGTGAACAGCTTTCTTTATCAGCAGAATTGCTTCTTGTACATTACCCTCTTCACTGCAAAAAAAAAACCAAAAAAAAACAGAAGTAATCTTAAAATACACTGCAGTCATGCTTATTTTGTAGAGTGATGTATGGAGGGCTCATTCCATTTTTCTCTAGCATAGTGGTTCTCATCCTATTCTGTCTAATGCACCCTTTTCACCACATGTCAGAATATCATTCCCCACCTTACAAGATTGTCTGACTCAAAAAGTGCATTCTGAATATGCATATGTCAATGAACATCTTCAGTCATTTCCACATTCATACATATACATTTGCATGGATGTTGAGAATGAAAATCCTGCAAATGTTGCTTCAACTTTGTTTGTTTTAAAGAATCATTTGACAAAGCTTTAGAATCTGTTGTGATCTGTGTTGTCTCTGGGTCCCCATACTAAAATGGAATTTATTTTTATTGGGAGAGAGCAGTGGATGAATGATGTCAAAGGAATGTATATCACACATTCTCTCATCATCCCTCTGCAGATACTCTTAGCCAGTTGGTAACCTGGGTGTGGGAAGTGTATTGATGCTTCAGAATTCTTGTGGCTCTCTGTTGAGTTCAATGTTTTGGACTTTTATCCTAAACCCAGACAATCTATCACTGTTAGAATACTATGCTCATGAGGCACTTCAGCCAATTGCTGACCATTAGCATTCTGACCCTGCTCTTCACATTCTGTAACAACAACAAACTATGATGATAGATTTGAATCCATATTGAATATATGATTCACCATACCATATATGATGAGATTCAAATTCTGTAAATAAAAAGTAAAAGATTCCCCATTCAAAAACACTGCAATTCTTCTCTGGGGGAAATTACCCCAAGTTGAGTACCCGCTTCTTTAGCATGATGCAGGTGCTTCCATGCACCTGTTCTGATGTATGATAATTTGAGAACCAATGCATTGTTGATGAGCTGCACATCTGTTACCTTGTGTATGGGATGCAGTGCACATGTGCATTTCCCCTAGTGAGAGGTGCAGTGTGTACATGCATCAGTTTTCTAATATGAGTTACAATGTGCACAACTATTCTGTAGTGAGATATGTGGAGACTTTCATGCATATGTACATTCATATCAAACATGTGAATCCATGCAGCTATTGTACATGTAATGAGACTTAATATGACCCATGCATCTGTTCTGTAATACAAGACATGGTGAAACTATACATTTTTGTATAGCATGAAACAGATGCACCCATACATACACTACTGGCTATAATTATTAGGCCACCCCAGTTTAAAAAAAAAAATAATGTATTTCATACTATTTTTAGTATTTATTGCCAAGTGGATAATTCTAAATGAAAATAGAATGGTTCTTTTGTTGTTATTACTTTGCAAACTTTTACAAGGCAGCCAGGAAGTTTTTGCTTCGGTCAGCCAATAAAAAGAAATCACTAGCAAGAGGAAGAGATCACAAAAACTGAACACCAGAACAGTTCATTTGATGCACATTATTGTGCAGTATTAAAAAAGAACCATTCTGTTTTCATTTAGAATTATCTACTTAGCAATAAATACTAAAAATAGTATGAAATACATCATTTCTTTTAAAAAACTGGGGTAGCCTAAAAATTATGGCCGGTAGTGTATGTTCTTTGGCATCAGATGCATTGCATCTATGAATCCATTTTTTGATGGTTAGCAGCCTGATCTCCCCTACTTATTACATTACTCTGCCTTTTGCATTGAACATTGTCATAATTAACTATTTTATGATGCATTGTGCTCATGCTGTATGGTAGTTCTTTGAAACTTACCATTTAGTAATTAAGTCCACACAAACATGTAAATGCATAAAAGCTGAGTTTCATCTACCATGTATTCAGTTGTGAAAGCAGAATAACATCTATTATATTTTATTACTTCAAAACTCAAGAAAAATAAATTTACTGCATTAAAGTTGATATACAGTTAAACAAATCAGTCATTATTTTTGTTTTTTAAGGATTCATGAATTCTAAAACCACTGACTTGAACCAACTATTTCTGCTTCTGCTGTATGCCTTTGCCTCAATACCTTTTAAGAGTGGAAATTTTATTTTTTTTAAATATGCTAATAAGATATATCTCTTTCTATCTATATCTACCTATCTATTTACCTAGCTATCTATCTATCTCTGTTCTTCTGTCTCAATTTTTTTTATCTCTATTTAAGTCTGACGGCTTATCTAGTTAAGTCTACAATTTCTTAAAGAAATCAAGCTGTATTCTAAAATATAACTTCAACAAAACTACAACATGAAACACACATATCACCACTTCTAATATGTATGTTTATATAAACATGTATATGCACAAAAGCTGAGTATCATTTACCATGTATGCAATTGTGAAAGCAAAATAACATGTAGCAAATTTTTATTACTTCAAAGCTCCCAAGAAAAATAAATTTTAACATTAAATGACCTGTAAGAAGTTGATGTGCTGTTAAACAATCAAATCAACAGCAAATAAAATGTTAATTGTTTAATTTCTGTCTGAATTTATGGGATTGAGAAATTCTTATTATTTACACTATTTACATGTGGACTATTGTTTTCATTTTTTTATTGCTATCATGTTTCAGCCATTGTGCCCGTGGGCCTTCATCAGGTGTATTTTGATCCGAATAACCTACAGGGAATTCCAAACTGAACCTTATATTTAACTCCACTGCTCTTGTCTAGAGATATCTCATCTAATTCTTATTCTTAGTACAGCTGAGTTGTTTCTTGTGCTGTTTCCACATAGTCAACGTTCTTCTCAGATTTGGCAGTTGGCTTTTACAGATTTTTTTTTCATCCAATACAATCTTCAAGAGCCACTCAGGGCCTGGGAGCCACTCAAGGTAGTGGGTTACTGAGTAATATTCACAGTTTATGTGGATATATGTGGAAAATAATGGTTAACCCTAGACTTAAACAGGTTAAGATTGGGAAAACATCCTCTTGGGAGTTGGCTCCACAGAGTACTAGTTTGCGGAAAGAAGCTGCTTGAGTGGAACTTCTCACCAATAGAATATGAAGGGAATGTGGGTTGTTCACTGCAATAGGCGTGATATGCAGTGTCTTAGCCATGAAACTTAGAACTGGTAGAACTAAGGAATGTAGTTTGTTTGAGCACTTTTCATGGAAATGGTGATAGAACAGTGAGAGGCTTGCAACATTTTTGTTTAAGAGAAGGGTTGTAGGGTAGAAAATGTTTCGTCACCCTAGGACACTAAGACATTTTTGAACTCAAGAATGTAAAGTGAGGAATGTACAGTTTCTGCCCAAATAGGGTAACAGTACTCCATTTTTAGGCCTGATCTGGCTCTTGTAAATGTAGAGGATATCAGGAGGTGTCAGGTACTTACTAGAGTAATACAGGGAACCAACCATTTTTTTTTCTGGACAATCTTCTCAAAGATGAAGGAGAGAATTGAAGCAATCAAAATCTGGTTCTACAGAAGGATGCTGAGGATACCATGGACCGAACACATGAGCAACAATGAGGTTTTAGAGAAGATGGAAATGAAAAGGAAACTAATACTTAACATCAGGAAAAAGACAGCTGAAATTTCTGGGACATGTAATGAGAAAGGAGGGCTTGGAGAATCTGATACTCACAGGTCAGACAGAGGGAAAGAGAGACAGGGGAAAGCAATGCATAACCCACTTGATGGTCATGAGCAAATGGATGGCAGAGCGTGGTTTAGCTGGGGTAACAGGAGAAAGCATGCTAAGAGCCACTAGGAATAGGGAGATGTGGAGGGCCATGATCACCTACATCCTGAAAGGACATAGCACATAGACGAAGAAGATGATGATGTATGTAGACATGCATTGTGGTACAATGGATATTGGCTCAAAATGAGAAATCTGAGAAATGAGTTCAAATTACAGTCAAATTCATCTCATTCATTTACACAAAAATACCCTTGGGAAAGGTATTAATCAATCTCTTTTCCCTCCAGCTATGGGTTGAATATCAGAACAGATTGAGTTCTATAGTCTTGGTTGGCAGCTGATCTATTGCAGAAAGAAAAATGGGAAAGTTTTCTGTTTAATCAGTTATGTCTCAAAAGTGACATGATCTCCCAACTGTGTATCACGTATGGCAATTAACTGATTGACTGATGTACATGTTCCACTTGAGGTCTGAGCTGAGTTTGAAGCTTGATGGTGATAATCAATGAGATGACACAATGTGAAGGTCATAAAGAGAAGTTGCATATATAATGAATGAACTTTGATTTGAAGAAGTTAGGATTGTAATATTCAGGGGAGGATCCATGTGGGAGTTCGTTTCACAAAGTAGCAGTTCTTGGCAAAAATCTGAGTAGAACTTTTTTTCTTTCATTTGGTGCTTCCCTTAATATGAATACTTTCATCTTTCAAGTGTCTATATCTAGATTCGTCAACTTAAACGCTTATTTTTGTACTGTCTGGATTTGTGTGAAATTTCTCATGGACTTCATTTGAATTGTCATAAGAAGCTATTCAAAGACAGATTATTTTTAACACATTTTGAAAGCAACAATTAACCTATTTGTTATTCTCATTCATTTACTGTTTTTCCACCAATATTAGAACAACCATAAATGTTATTATAGTTTTAACACTTTCTGAGGAAAACAAAGATCATTTTCTGTTTCCATTCTTCATGTGAGATAGTTGTGTGGTATAATTACTTACTTTAGCAATGCACCTAAGTTGATGAGAGCACTTATATGCTGTGGTGATATTTCCAAGGCTTTCTCGTAGTGATACCGAGCTTTCTTTTTATCAGTGAGCAGGATGCCAAGGTTATTGTGTGAGCTGGCATGCTTAGGCCATGAGCTGAAAAAAAATACAAAAACAAAGTTGTCAGGATCAGACATTTTTGTCTTCAGTCTATGTTTTAAGCAATTATAACTTTGGTCAACACAATTTTTGGTGCCAAGAAAGGAACCACGTTTTTTAGTGAATTCGATGGAGGCTGATTCCAAAAATGACCTTAGATTTTCACGGTTAACTACCGCTTTTGCTGTACTGAAATTGCTTAATTTTTAAAAAAATAAATCAATTTGCGATCTTGACTGATTACAACATTTAGTTAATAAAGACTGTAGAAAACTATCAATTTTCAAGTAGGCTGAACAATTTTTGCCAGCCACATAAAATAAACTAATTTTATAAAAAAAAAAAATATGTTTTTGAGTCAAAAATTTTAAAATAGAAGTCCCAAATTTTTCCAATTAATCATAAAAATTCAAATTAGCTGATAAACTTTATCAGCAATATGCTCATATGAGTATTAAGGTTCATTTTTTTTTATATAACCGTCGAGATAAAATTCTGGATAATTGCAGGGATGAGTAAGAAGAACAATTCCATCAGTGTATCAAAACAATGGAAAAGCACTATCAGAGACAAACAAATGATGGCTGACTACTGCTGGTGTATCAAAAGGGACTTAAATAACATTGAACATGACAAACAATCAAGAAAGAGCAGTTTTTACCATAGTTCTTATGTTTACAAAGATTTTATTTCTGCTGTTAGTTTATTAAATGATTTGATGAAAATACTTGTTGGTTTTGGTATACTCAATTGTGTTATTTTTAAAGATGTAGAGTTTGATGTTTTTGATAAATATCATTTCTCAGTAAGTAGACCAGTTCATTTGGTTTAAATATGAATTGAGAGGTTTCTATGATTTTACAATGAGATATATTGTCATCAGTTAATATCATACAGAAAACAAATGCAAAAATTTTTTTATTTTTTTTCCACAAATGAGGCATTTCTGTACAGCAAAAACAGTAACTAACCAAGAGAAAGCAATGGTTAATTTCAGATTCAGCACCCTCAAATTAGCTAAAAAAGATGTTTGATGTCTTGGCACCATTTCAAAAATTTTTTTTTTGTTGACCAGTGTAATCAGTTTGGGGCTTAAGGTTGACTCACTGGTTCTCTTACAATTATGAGAGTTAAGCAACACTGAGTTTGGGCAGTTCCTAGATGGGTAACCACTTACTGTAAGCTTTGATATGCAGTTGTATAATTGATAACATGTCAGAATTTAGAAATGCAGAATCAAGTTCCAATTGGGTCCGTCATATGTGCAGATAACTTTAGGGAAGTTATGAATTCACCTCTTCTACTCTCAGCTATGGTTTAATTAGTTAAATTTAAAACTATTCCTTGCTACAATGAATAAATCATATGAAGTCTAATGATTGGTTTGTTTTATAGGTATTGACATTTTATAGTGCAAATTTGTAGAAAAATATATTGTGAAATTAGTGAACTTTTAAAAAAATATTTCAGAAAGAAAGGGTGAAAAGAAAAGATGAAGAAGTGATTTGAGGCAAGAGAAATGATGCCTTCAAAAAACTCTCAGTATTAAGAAATAGAAAAATTTCCATTAACAACAAAGAAAAAAGTACTGAAGTGTTTCTTTAAAGTTGAAAAGGAGACTTAGGGCAGCAAAAAAAGTGCCTTCTAAAAGCTAAGCACAGTATTAAGAAACAGAAAACAAAAAGAAAAAAAAAGAGTGCTGAACTGTTATGTAATAAGTTCTCCTATATGACAAGGAATGCTGGATGATTTCTTCACAGATGAAGAGGAAACTTGAGGCAGCAGAAATGTGGTTCTACAGAAGGTTACTGAGAATACCATTGACTAAATGAGGAAGGGCTACAAAAATGGGAACTAGAAGCAAACTTAAAATCAATTGTTTTGGTTTGATTTGTTTTTTCTTTTCCAGATTATTTAATGCCAAATTCTGTCCTTTTGATAAATAGTATATTGAGTAGATATAGGTTAATTTTGCACAAGAATCAAAAAGATAGACATAAGTCTGCTTTCCATAAGTCAAAAAGTTAGACATAGGTCTGGCAAATAAGTGCCTCTCCACACTTTTTGGCAGGTACTGATTGCTATGCATGGGAATGCAGTTAGTATATTCTTAACCATAATCAATAGGATGACTTAAAATCAGAGAAGTTGAAATTTCTGGATCTCATAATAAGGAAAGTGTGCTTGGAGATTCCAACACTCACAGAATATGCTGGAGGGAAGAGAAACAGAGGGAAACCAGTGAGTAGCCTACCTAATTCAATGTGATGCATATATAAACACTTTTTATTAGATTTTATAAGCTGGTGCATTTGACCTGCTAACAATTTTTGGACTTGTGCAAGTCTAAAGGAAAAAAAAATAAGACATAGAATTTAAACAAAGAAATATTAACAAATATATTGACAGGACATTTTACAAAAAAAAAGATGAGAAATAAAATGAAATGTGAAAAATTCAAAGCAAACTTCAACGTTTGTATTGATTACACACATTTTGAAGGAGCAAAAAGAATGTCTCTTTGTTATGAAAGGTCATCGAGAAAGAGATTGATTTTTTTCAAATCTTGTACCACTTCGAATTATTGTCAGGGGACAGTAATTCTCAAGTCTTGCCACCTTGTTAGATTACTCCCACCCGCAACCTGTGGGGTGGCTGGAAATCTAACAAGTGTCAAGTTTTTCTTGCAGCTATAAAGCTTAATAATTTGTGGAGAGTTATGATCACCCGCATTCTGAAGAAATATGCCACATAAAAGAATAATAATTCAAATTAGTGATTGTAATTAGTCACCATAGGCTGATCATTGTTTTACTTACCTTAGGACTTTTTGGTAATGGTAGATTGCAGCATCTGTTTCACCTTTGTCCTTCATCAAATTTGCAAAATTGTAATGAACTTTGGCATTTTGGGGTTGTGCCCTTAGACCTGATCTATAGATGAAAACAAAAGCAACAAAATTAACTGAAATGAAGTTTCCTTCTTATAAGAATATCTAAAATGGAAACAAACAAAAATCCTGTGTGATCTTCCCAAAATAACGATGATGAACTATATTTATGGGCAAATGTGATCAATATCAGAGACAGAGTTATGTAAATATAAGATCAACGTAATGGGGAATTATCAGGGAAGTAAATTCAGTTTATAAAAGATATGTAGGATAGATAACTGTGGAACATTGACTTGAAAAGGTTAAGAGTATAGTGATGAGTAAAGCATCACTTTTTTAGCAAGGAAATGTGAAAGAAATGAGGATGATTTAATCCTGTGAATATGGCATGGTGGATTGTAGCCGTAAAGGTCTGAACTGATGGAAGTAAGAAATGTAGCTTTTGACATTTGACTTTGAATAATAATGAAAGAAGCCAGCAGTGCTTTGTGGAAAAATGGCTGCAGAATTGAAAATAGCTCAATACCTGAATGTTATTCAACTGTCAGGGTTGGATAGAGAGGACTTGGCAGGAATACTCCATTTTTGGTCTGATTTGATTCTTGTAAAGATAGGACATGGTAGGAGGAGTCAGGTATTTCCTGGGTTGATAGAATGAGCCAAAACAGCTCCAACCCAGATATGGCAGCAATACTCCAACATTGGTCTGATATGTCTTTTGTTTAGACATGACATGAGGAATCAGAAACTTATTGGATCAGTACAAGAAGCCAACCATTTTTGATGCATTCTTGGTGATGGATAGTATATAAGAGTTCTACTTGAGATCTGGGATGAACATCCCAAAAGACATTCAGAATGTTCAAGTTTCATTGAGAGTATAATTATTTATTATGACTGGAGAAAATTGAGGTGTCTGCTTAGTGATGATGGAAGTGGTAGATTCTCAACACATTTTCCCAGTAACCAAAATGAACACACTTCTCTTTTAGATCTCTTTCTTACTTCTATCCCTGACTCTTGCCATATTATGTAGCTCTGCCCTCTAGGTAACTCTGATCTTGCTGTGGTCTCTGTAAATGCCTCTTTCAACTCCCTCCCATCCAGGAATCTCCTATCAGTAGAATATCTTACTGCTATCAATGAGCAGACTGGGACTCGTTTTGTGATTTCTTTTGTGATGTCCCTTGAACCAAAGATTTTAGTCTTCCTGTTTTAGACTGTGTCTCTGAAGGCATTGATGCTTTCATCTCAGATAGGAAATTTTGACTTAAACCTAGTTCATCTCATTGGTTCTTTCCTGTTCACTTGGCTGGCAATGCCCATAGCAGTCACTTCTTTTGGCTATACCAGAGTGACAAGTCTGATCACAATAGGTGCCTTTTTGTCTCTGCATATAATGAATGTGTCTTAAATGATGCTAAGCTGTTGTTTGCTGATAGAATGAAGCAGTAGATAGCATCTTGCAAGTTTGGTTCCATAGATTGCTGGCAAGAGTGTGCTGAACAACAGGAAACCCTTGATTCCTCCTCTATTTAATCAATTTGAAGTCCTGACATCCACACCAGATAAGGTGAGGTGCTTTGCAAATTATTGTCCAAATCCACACTTGACTCATCTGATGTACCCACAACCAATTTTCCACCTAGAACTGAGGCTCATCTGAGTAACATATATATATATATATATATATATATATATATATATAACTCCATCTCTGGTCTCTAACATAATTTCCTAGCTTGACCTCTATAAAGCAAGTGGAGGTGACAGAATTCCAGTCATCATCCTAAAAAAATGTACCCCTGAGCTGGCTCCAGTCCTCTCCAAACTCAATGACTACTGCCTCACTGCTTTCTGCTTGTTGGAAACCCTCCTCTGTAGTTCCTGTTTTTAAGAACTCTGGGGAACCCTTTGACCCCCTCTAATTATGACCCTATTAACCTCTTAGCTCTTTTTGGCAAGGTATTCAAGGATATTATCAATGCTGAATGAGTTAAGCATCTTACATCTCTGACAAACAGTATGACTTCCATTTCACTGATATGTTAACAACTGTCAATGAATATGTATACCAGGCTTTTGATAATAACAGTGAAGGTTGAGGTGTTGCTCTTGATATCTCAAAAGGATTTGCTGGCCTTCTGTGCAAGCTCCAAAGCTATGGTATTTTTGGACGATTGTTTGATTTAATCCAATTGTTCCTATCAAATTGTGAAATGAAGCTTGTTTTGAATAGGCAAACTTCAAGAGCTTTTCATACAAATGTGGGCATCCCTTAAGACTCTATGCTAGGTTCTACGCCTTTTTTGATCTTCACCAGTGATCTTCCTGATGTAATCAGTTCCCAAGTATGCATCTATGCAGATGACACTACCATATACTCCTGTCTCAATAAGAAATCTGCCAAAGCTGACAAAGTAAACTTGGCTGCTGCCCTTCAAAAGGACATAGAATCTGTGATTGAATGGGGTAGGAAATGGCTGAAACTGCTCTTCTTCAACCGCAATAGAGAAGCTTTCTTGCCTACCATCAGAACAGATAACTCTAATCTCCTAGAAAGCAAGACAATTCACCTAGTTGGTCTTACTCTCTCAAATGGAATAACTACATCCATAGCTGCATCTATTGCTAGAAGAGTGGGATCACTGTTGAGCCAGGAAGTTTTTCTTGTCTGAATCCTTTTTGCATATTTATAAATTCAACTTTCATCCGTGCATTGAATACTGTTGCTATATCTGGTTGGGTGCTCCTGCTATTCATCTTGAGGTTCTCAACAAAATCCAAAGGAGGATCTGAAATATAATTAATCTTGACTTAGTATCTTGCCTTCAGTCACTTTCTCACTGACATGATGTGACTTTTTCTGTCTTTTCTACAAGTATTTTCATGGCAATTGCTCTAACAAGCTTTTTCCTTGGTTCCCTGACCACATGTATTTGCTTGTGCTACTAGATTGGCTTCTAGGTTCCACCCTCTTATCATCAAAATAGTTAAAGGTAACTTCCTTTTCTACTCTAATAGTTTCTTTTCTTGCACTTCCCGTTTGTGGAATTCCTTGCTTCTCTTATAGCTACAATCTCTAAAAGTTTAAATGCAATGTCAATTGCCATCTTCTATTAACTTGATTCCCATCAGTCTCTTATCTTTTCTTCAACATCCCCTGTACCATATTTTTTCTCTCCCTGTAACCTCTTGCACACCAACTGTGGTTCTGTGTTGCTTGGCAGGAAATGATTATATATATATATATATATATGGGATTAAATAAATTGCAAACATTGTGTCTGCTTATTTTTAATAAAATCCATTCATACTCACTGATAATCTTTTGTGTATTATAATTGAAAGATGTAAGAAATTAGTTATTTTCTGTTACCTCAACTCACACCTCTGAAAATTATCTCAGAAGGAGATTGAAAGTACTTGGGAACATCAAGAAATGAACAATAAAATCATCTATCAAAGTTACAGATCATTTATTTCATCTTTCAATTATAATACATGAAAGATTATCTGCCTAAATTGCTGCCTAAATACACAAATATATATATATATATATATATATATATATATATGCAATTTGTTATATATATTATATTATTTATATATTATATATGCATGGTACTTATTTGAAAGTGCTCAATATCAGTGATAGAGCAGACATATTCATATAGATAGGTGTGAGTGTGTGAGTTTGTAACCCTGGGTTTCATGCTCTTGCGATCGTCAGACAAACTGATTAAATTTTTTTTTTAAATTGGCTATATGTAGGGCTACGTATATTCGTGTATTTTTGTGGAAGTGGGGGAAAATCTGTCACCATGACAGACGCAGACATATATATATATATCTGTACACCCATTAACGTGTGCAAAGACACACACATGAGCACCCGCCCACTGGGGCTTGTACAAACATACACATGCGAATTCTGCGGGGCTCAGCATATGTATGTATTGTGCACATACATATGAGTTTGGTTGGTGTATTCAAATAGTGTAGCGATGTCAACGCGCAGACAGTTGTCGATTTCTCGTATGTACATATTGGATCATCATTATCTTTTCTGTATGGTTTGTATGTATTGTTGTATTACAGAAAACATTAAATGAGGCTATATAACTGGCACAACATATAAAAATTACGGATGAAGATATTAAAATAATCATGCACTGCCGCAAATCTCACACATATACATACATATGCTGAGCCCCGCACGATTCGCATATGTATGTTTATGCAAGCCCCAGTGGATGGATGCATGTGCGCACGTCTTTGCGCACATCAATGGGTGTACGAATGTGTGTATATATATATATATATATATATATATATATATATATATATAATGTCTGCGTTTGTCATGACAACAGATTTTCCCCCACTTCCACAAAAATACACGAATATACGCAGCCCTACATATAGCCAATTTAAAAAAAAAAATTAATCAGTTTGTTTGACGATCACAAGAGCGTGAAACCCAGGGTTACAAACTCACACCTATATATATATATATATATACTTCCAAAACTAAGTAAAGAACCTTATATATATATAAGGTTCTTTACTTGGTTTTGGAAGTATTGAATTGTAAAAGTCAGTTTTTTTGTTTTTTTTGCACTTGAAGTGTTAGAGCTAGATCAGAAAAGTAGATAGTCACTGAACATCAAGAATTTTGGGAGGTGCACCCATACACTGTGGCATCATCTATGTAAGCATTTATGAAAGATCTGAGAATATTCCTGGGTGGATCATTTGTTTGTTTGTTTTATAATATATCAATCCATTGGGTAACTTAATGCTGAAATTTAATGTTTTTTCATAAACAGTCTTGTATTTAAACAGTCAAAAAAATTTTTTTTTAAATAGTAAGACTGCTGTTCTGAAGGCATTTTGGCTCAGATTGAGAAATTAGAGAGCTGAGTTCAAATTCCAGTTGAGTTTATTATATTCACTTACATGCTAATACCCTTGGGAATGGTATGAATTCATTTCTTCTCCCCAGCTATGGGTAAATAGCAGGACAGACTTGGTTCTTTAACATTGGGTGGCAACCAGCCTAGGAGAAGGAAAAACTCTGAATTCAAACTGGCCTGGAAGTGGATCACTTTACTTGGAGGATAAAGTGGTTTGGCTAGAATTGATGCCCCTATCTGCAAAAGGAGAAGTTACAAAATCATTGATGATGAACCATTCCAGAACAGAGTGCAGTGACAAAGGGTTGTCAATGGCCTGTACTCCACTGCTGTTAGTTAAGGTTATATTTTTAAAAATATTTTTGACATCAGTTTAATTTCTTAGAAACTTGAATATGTAAAGTGAATCAGTATTTTGAAAAAGTTCTATTAAGTTTGCTGTTTGCTAGTATTGATTTAAATTGAATTAAAACTACTGTAGTTTGTCAGTATGTGTTTTATAGGAATTGATGTGCCACAGATAGCAGAGAATCTTTTTTTAGGATTTATAAATGGGTTATGGTAGTATGTCCAATATGGCGCCTGGATATAATCACTTCTTCTCTTCTAGTTTGGTGTTTCTGATGCCATTCTCCCATCAGTCAGTTAAGTGTCATACATGACACACACTTAGCTGAGTTGAATAAATGGATTGAAATTCGACAAGATGATAGAATAAGTAAAGAACAGGGAGGAAGAGTGTCTTTAATTTAATGTTTCACTTTATCAAGTTTCTTCAGAGATTTGTTGATAAGACACTGATTTAAAAACAAAGAGACAGTATATTGGAATGTTGATTGAGGTTTGATTTCATTGGTCAGATAATTTTTAAATGTAGGAAACCCACGCCTGTTTGCATGTATCTGTGCCTTGTGTAATAAAATCAATAGATGTTTATTTTTAATTTAAGTGTGTATAAATGTCTGTTTAAATGTATGCAAAAATAATGAATATGTCAAGTGTATTTAAATGATGGACAATTTTTTTTAATTATGTGTATGGAATTTTTGAGGATAAGAGAGGCAATAAATTAACATCTTAGATTCAACAACCAGAAAGTGTTTATTGATATATATGTGTATTATGCAGCAATCTATCTTTTATACAAGTTTTGTTAAAAATGACAGACAAGGTGATGTGGTTAATTTTTTTATGTAATTTTTCATGAGATCTTAAGATTTTTTATCTACTTTAAACACCAGAATCCACATTATTGATAAAAGTCACTACGAGCTCATTGTGTATTAGTTAATGATCAAAAGCAAATGCTTTTAACACAACATTGAAAATCTGACTTGTAATTGAAAAAAATTGCAAGAGACAAATACTTATACAGAAAAATACAATACCTTGTCTGGTGAAAAAAGCATCTGCTTGCACCAGGGGTGACAGTACTGCCTTAGCTACTTAAACTGTGTTATTTCCCCTGATTTGAATTCTACTTGAATTTCTTACACTCACTTATTCACAAATATTCTTAGGAAATCTATGAATTCATTTCTTCTTCCTCCAGCTACAGGTAAATAGAAGGACAAACTAGGCCTTATAGCCTTGGTTAGCAACCAGTTTATTGAGAGGAGTCATTTAGAGATGTTATGCCACACTATGTGTATTTGTTCTGTGTTTGATTTTTCTTTAAAGTGTGTTTTGTTCTGCACAGGCCTTCATCATTATAATCAATTCATGTGTGTCAGGTATTCTGGCCTGTTAGTTTCCAAGAACTGAGCTGCTAGACCCTCATATATCAAAAGCAATGCAAGAATCTTATTACATACATATGGAGGGGAGGGGCTCCAAAAGTAGGTGGACACTAGGTGGAATAAATTTTAGTATCAGTTATATTATTACAAAGTTGTTCATTATAGTTATTATATTTGAGCTATAGTAATTAATTTAATTGTCAATATAATAATTGTATTAGTAAATATAATTGTATATATCTCAAAATAAATGTTATTATTTACTTTCTACCTACTTTTGGACCACCCTATATATATATATATATATATAGTCATCTACAGACAGATCTGTTTCACTGTATCACAGCTCATCAGTACGGTTAGACATCTGATTACTTCTAGCCAGGATTGAAACCCGACCTATTGACATCAGGTGGCAATTCTACCTTGAGCTATGGGTGCTCGATAGAGAAAGGTGGACTTTAGCATGTTATATACAATGTAAACACATGCTAGTAGCCAAGAGTGTTCAAATTCATTACTGATGAATGCTCATTCAATAATGAATTAGAGCACTCTGGCTATTGGGCATGTATAATGATAATATACGCGCTAAAAAGTCTGCCTTCTTCGACCGAGCACCCATAGCCCAGAGGTAGAATCGCCTACTGACAAATTGGTCGGGTTTCAATCCTGGGTTAAAAGCAATTGGAGCCTAACCATACTGATGAGCTGTGATACAGCGAAACAGATCTGTCTGTGGATGACCATATATATATAATGATGTTGTTCCAATGATAGAAAAGTGTATATTTCAAATAAAAGAAAGAAACTGCAAATTTCTTTTATTATAAAGTAGATCTTTTTATAAAATATATTGTATTTTATCTTTCATATTTTTGCTACATATGTTTCTGGTCTAGCAACGGCAAAGAGTATTTATTTTCATATACTAATAAAGGGAATTAATTCTCCTTATAGATTTGGTGTTCAATGGTCGTCTTGTTTGTGTGTAGTAGTAGTCCACACTTTCTTGGATTTGCAGAGAAATCTTCTTTTGCTTAAAAGGTAATAAAATAATTGGGATAGGTCAGAAATAGAGCAAAGGAAGGGGGTATTTGATATTTTTTAAAAAAGTTTTGTGACCTCTGTATTGACTTATGTCTATTTCCATTTTTGCATATTGTGTGTGCTTGTGTTTTTTGCTAGTATTGTGTGTGGCTTTTTTGCTAATATCTGTATGTGTTTTCCTTCTCCATACATATATACTGTTGTATTATAAAGAATTTATATATAATTATACTTTCCAATTTAATGCGAAAAATATTCTAATTTAAATTTTAATTAATTTAACTTTTAAGATTTTACTTTCCAATTTCATGTTTAAGCTTTAGTTAAAATCAAATCAAATTAAATTATAGAATTTTAAAAAATAGCATCTCAGCATTCTAATAATATATAACTACCATGAACAATGCGAGAACCGAAAATTCAAATACCAGATTAGTCCGTTCATAATATGCACCTGATGATTGCATAGTGCATGAAACTCTGTCATTATCAACAGACCTTTCTTGGATTTGAATTTTTGGTTCTCACATTGTTCATGTTTTTGTTTTAGTTCTGTAATTTAATTTGATTTATATATATGGTGTGTCAAAATTATGTTAACAGTTTTGCTCATACTGTTTGCAGTTGTCGTGAACAAACATTCCCAAATCATTGGATTAGTCATGGCAGACCATTGGCATGGCCACCACACTCTCCTGATCCGACACCCTATGACTTCTGGTTATGTGGTATGATAAAGGATTGCGTGTATAGCAAAAAAGGTTAGACATTGAAGAACTCAAAGACAGAATAAAAGGTGTGATATCAAACATTCCTTGAGAAATGTGTGCCAAGGCACTAAATCATACTGTTAACCACTAATTTTTTTTATTTTTATTTTTTTATCAGTTGTGCTATTGGACAGGTGGAGACTGTTCAGTAAACTTTGAATAAATGATTCCTCTCATACTAATGTTAACATAATGTTGACTCACCCTTTATATATAATGAAGAGTACTGACGAATGGTCAGATTCCTTGAGATAGATTATACTTACAGGAATAAAGATTCTCGGGATTGCCAAGTTTGGTTTTGTTTCCAAGTTTTCAGAGAAAGGACAAAACAAATGAATAGAAAGACAACACAGATCTGCTTTGAATACTGTTGAAATCTTTTTTCTAAAAGATTTAAACCATGAACCACAAGAATGCAATAACCAATGCTGTAAAAGAGAAAAAGAAAACTATGACAGAAGACATCAAACATAACTCGTAATTTTGCTGCTAATATAACATTTGTGCCAGTTTATTCTACAATTGTTGTGATTTATGTATTTTTAATACCATATCTCTTTGGGATGTAGGCAGGTATGATTAACCACAGATTTTTCTTTATTATCTGTGAATTTTCCCATTGCCTTTGCAACAGTTTGAAGGGGTTTTTTTCCTCTTCAGAATGGAGGCAATCATGACTCTCAACTGGTATTTCTTTATAATCTGTGAATTGTCATGCCTTCTTGGGAAAGATAATAGATTGTGTAATGGTCACAGGATGTGTTTTGCGGTGCAGTGGATATTGGCTCAGGATGAGAAATTGGGGAGCTGAGTTCAAATTCCATTCATTTATTCACAAATACGCTTGGGAAAGATATTAATCCATCTCTTCCCTCCAGTTATGGGTTAAATAACAGAACAGATTGGGTTCTATAACCTTGGCTGGCAACCAGTCTACTGCAGAAAGTAATGGCAACTCACTGCAGGATAATCTTCTGCCCAGTCAGTCATGTTTCTTTTGAGATATGATCGCCCAAAGCGTGTATCACATATGGCACTTTACTGACTGACTGAAGTGTTCACTTGACATATTACATTATCAGACTTGTAATTTGGCATTTTGTTTATCATTTTTGTACTTATAATGTGTAGCATTTTGTTCAGTTAGATATTTTGCATTTATTTGTGAAATTATAGCTTTTTTAAAGAATCATTTTACTCCAAACAAGGCAGAAATATTATTAGTACACTGGGTAATATAGAGAGTGAAAGTGAGATAAAAGATTGAGTATAGGGTGGATTGGGGAAATAAGAAAAGATGAATGAATTTCAAGAAGATTAAAAAAATTTTTGAATTAGTACACTGGGTAATATAGAGAGTGAAAGTGAGATAAAAGATTGAGTAATTAGCAGGTAAGCAAGTAAACGGAAAGGTGTTCCACAGGCAGGAAGTGTGAAAAAAAGTAACTATTAGATTAGAAGTGTAGCTGCATTTAAATATTTCATTAGTAAACAGCATGAAGGAAAAAGCTCATCAGAGCAGTTCTCATGGAAATATTTGTAGAAAAGACAGAATCCACGCTGGATTGGGGAGAAAGTAAGATGCCTTTTATAAGACTGATTACATTTCAGGTCCATCTTCCCCGAAAACGGTCAGGAACAAATAAAAAAAAAATCTTTCAAATAATAAAGCGAACAAGAAAACAAAGCAAGAATCTGAGTAATTACCTTGGAATATAGAGCACTCTTTCAGCAATTACAAACCCAACAGGAAAGAAAAGATTTGATGCAGGAAGGAAAGGGATGATAGCAAAGGCTAAACTCATGAGAACCGTGGAGTCCTAGAAAATCCAAGAGAAAAATTCATACAAATTATCTTCATTATAAAAGTATCTTTTTTTTTTATTTTAGAAAAGAAATAACGATGAATATTTAAAGAATTATGTAAAAGCGGCATGATAAATAAATGTCAAAGGTTTGTCACAAAGTAACGTCAGTTCTTTCATTATAACAGGTTTAATAGTAGAAGTACAGAAAGCATAACAAAATACATACAAAAGTCCCAGGATTCCAGATTTATTTTTCAACATAGTCTCCTTCCTATTGTGGTTAAAAATACTTGGTCAAAAAGTAAATTCAGTTCTTTAATTGCATCTGATCTAATAGTAGAAACACACAAAACATTCAGGATTTCAAATCTGTTTCTCGACAATCTTTTCCATTCTCATCCGTGGTACAAAGGTTGATGAAAAAATAATGTCAGCTCTTTCATTGCACCTGATTTAATAGTAGAAGCCCACAAGGCATTCCAAAATGAATGCAAAAGTTTCGGGATTCTAAATCTAGTTTTTAATATAGTCTCTTCTCCATTTTGGTAAAAGATGAAGAGAATTATTCTCTTGACTATGAATTAAAATTCACCATGAGTTAAAATAAAATTTGTTTATTTACCCAGAAAATTTTGAAATTCTTGATCTAAAATTTATTTAAGTTTCACTACTCAGTTTGTATATTTTACATTGAAAAATAAGAAAAAAATGTCCAAAAAAGGGATTGCCTATAGTAAGGAAATAATGCAAGTTGTTGGTTTCAATAGACTGAAAATGATCATGAAAAATGTCCACTTCCCAAATTTATAGGCAGATCATGCAGATGCATGCTGGGATTTCTTCCTTGCCAATAAGATAGGCTACTTCATCTGTTATATTGTTGTTCTTTTTTTTTGTCTTGAAGTCAGAATGCTGTAATCACTTGTCTGTATCCCTTTTGTGTGTTAACATCATTCTTACTTTATGAAAGTTTTGACTTGCATGTATATTGTTTGTCCTGTTCTTTGTCTTTGTTATTGTTTATTGAGAGCTTTGACAATTTGATTTGTTGGGTATTTCTGCGAATTACATTTGAGCATAATGAATTACTCCACACAAATATTGTTGACAGAATAGGATTATTATATACACTATTTAAATTAAGTTTATTTATTTATTTTTTTTTAATCATATCACCCCAAGCAAGGCAAAAATGCCACTGATGCGCAGGGGGCTACGTAAGAGTGAAAAGATTGGAAAAGAGAAAACCGGAAACCACATCCTAAACAGGAAACAAGGGATGAGCCTCTTCACCTGTTCAATAGATGTGGGTGGAGTGTGAACTGGGCGATAGTTTAGTATTATCTTTAATTATTATTTTTAACAACTTTTTTTAACATTGTCATTTTACTAATAACATTTTAAATTTTGAACACTTGGAATCAGAGTGTAAATTATTTTTATTTATAATAATAGATGGCAGCTTGTTTCCAAGTAAGCCATCCCTGTTGAAGACACCTGCTCAGGCACAGTTGTGTTTGTGCAACATCTGGCATGATTAACTGTTTGAACAAGGCCAGTACACTCAAACCCAGAGTCATGATGACTTGTAACATCATGCTAGCACAACCATTGACAAACAGTTCTATCAACAAAATTTCACTGTAAAGGTTTGAATAGATTGATTTCATCTCACTCAGTCATTATGACATGTCAGTGACAAAACCTTTGAATAGTGTGCCATAGTTGATAATTACAATACATTTATGGTTTTATTTTGTTGAAACTAAAGAATCTGAATGATGAATCCCTGACCAGATTCAGCTTTCTTCTGTTAACCATTATGACATGCCAGTGACAAGACCATCAAACAAATTTTCAAAAGTTAATCATTACAATATACTTACCATTTTATTTAACAGAATCTTTATAGTAATGAATCCTTAACTAAAATCAGCTTTCTTCTTTGTCAGTCAACATGGCATGCCAGTGACAAAACCTTCAAACAAATTTCAATAGCTAATCATTACAATATACTTACAGTTTTATTTTGCAGACTCTTTGTAGTGATAAAGATGAGGATGAGAAAAAAGGCCACTGTGAATATGTTGCGAGAATCAGAGCAGGTATTAATGAGGCTGATGCTGCTAGACTGCCAGTCATAACAGAGAGTGATTGGCAATAACAAGAGGTAGCCATTCCAGGCCCACAGATGACTGTAGGTTAGAAATCTGCAATTATGAAAAGATATCCTTAAAAATTATTTACAAAATGAAGTTAATTGAGGTAATTCTGTGGCACAATAGGTGCTCAGCTGAGATCAGGATGTGCACAAAGCCAAGTGTTTTTAAATTTTATGTTTATTTTTACAACACCCAACAGTAAAGTCTAGATGAATGATCTCTAAAAGCAATCACTCACTGTAGGGGGGGGGAATAAAGAAAAGAGACTAAATAAAAGAAAAATTTTGGGATCAAGTGCCACTTAGCCAGAAGGTAAGGAATTACAATGATGGTCAGTTATGAGCCACCTGTTGGTAGTCAACAAGCCATTTGTGATAGTTACAGAGTATGCAAAGATGGGGTTGTAGAAGAGAGTCAGTAGTCAGAGTTACCGGAGAGAGATGGAGTAAGAGAGATGTAGAGTCAGAGGTAGATGGAATTCTCACTGACCAAATTGAAGATCTGGTCCATTAAGAGCAGCACACAGAGCATAGTAAAATGACTGTAGAAGTCTCAGGTTTCCAAATCTAATTGTCAACATAATCTCCTTCCTTCAAAATCATGGTGCAAGGATTGATAAAAAATTAATTTTAATTTTTTTTTAATTACAGTAAATTTAATCAGAGAAGTATACAAAGCATGTCAACATCAAAATTTAGATATTTTTTTGTTAAGTTGGTTCTAAGCTTTTGGCTCACGTGAGCCATCTTCAGAGAGGTTACAAGAGAGCTTAGAACCAACTTAATAAAAAATTATCCAAATGTTGGAGAATTTTTGTCTTTATTTTCACCGGAAATTAAAGCCAAAATACGATGTTTAGGATGGCTCATGATTAAACATAATAGACATTCATTGTCTTTTATATTTAACAGTATATGTTTAGAAAATTATCTGCTGCCTTGATACACTAAATATATATATATATATATATATATATATATATATATATATATATATATATAGTTTTTGTAACAGCAAAAATGTCACTTTTTAACATTATTTAAACCTTTGTATTTTGGCAACTTATTGAGGAACTTTGAAGAAATTTCATCAGCATTTTGCTCTCATTCTCTATTTTGGGCAAGAAAATGATTGAAATTGTTATTAGACTAACAGGATAAATGATGAATAATATTATTTAAACCAAAATTGTCAGTAAATTTATTTATGTAACATAAAAATATCAAACAACTGTTAGATAATTCCAATAAGTCTTAAATCAAAGATTAATCATTCCATAATAAATGCCACAAAGATCATAGCAAGAACAAAAAGTGTTAGGCCTCAAGAGTTGCTCCCTTTTTTGCAATAACTTCCTCCACTCTCTTTCGGAATGCAACACAAGCTTTCTTGATAAATTCTTCCATGATGTCTTCCTCCCAGGTCTGTTTGATGGAATTTTTAAGGGCTTCAAGAGTGTTGTGGGGCTTCTTAAAAGCTTTTCTAACCATTTTGTTCTAGATACTATAACCTAATGGATTCAAATCAGATGAAGGGGGCCAAGTGTCATTATCCCAAAACCTGTTCCCAAACTCATCCTTGAGAAACTTTTGAGCAATTCGGTTTGTGTGACAAGGGGCTCCATCCTGCTGAAAAGTGAACTTGAATTCTTTATTGATTTTGTTGTCTGGTCAACTGCTTCAGAATATTGAGAAAATATCCAGAGTTTAACATCTTCCAAAACTTGAATGTAACAAGCTCCAGTGAGTCTTTCGTCATTGTTAAACATTGTTAGTGGCATTTTTTTGCCATCTGATGCTATGCAAGCAAAAGCCATTACTTTTGTATGTGTTTTGCTCTTAAAAAAGCACTTTTGTCTCTTTCATGAGGATCGGAGGCAAGAACACGACTGTTTCGTTGGTTTGAATACGCATCCTGTGTGAAACTCTTTTGGTTCGTGTAAAAAGTCACTCTAGAACCATGTTTTACCTTACTTAGTTAAGTTTTAGCCCTCTCAAATCTCCTCACTTTCTGTCCAGCAGTAACAACGTACCTCACTGGTCTAACAAATGATTTCATTTTCAGGTCTTCTTTGATAACCTTTTGGACTGTCATTGTTGATACTCTTCTGTCATGAGCCAAGCCTCTTATTGATTGAGTTGGAACATTTTTTATTGACCTTTTTCAGTTCTAGATTGAAGTAATGATCCCTCTTTGTGCTGTGACCTCCTGATCCAGCCTTTCTTTCAAGTGTTCCACTTTCCCGGGGACTTATTCAAGGTTCTTTTGATAATTCTTGGATGAACTTTGAAGATGGAAGTCAGGGATTGAATGCTAGTACCATTTTTGGAGGCTTAAATGATCTTTTCCTTGTCGACACTGGTCAGTTGAGGAGTCATGATGTAGCTGGCACAGAATTCATGAAAAGGTTTTTGTTTTTGGTCTTATAACTTAAATATTAATGGAGAGATTTTGGACAAATAATAATCCTGTCTTTCTTAAGGTGTTATTCATGCACCTGCAAAAAATCAAAAGGATTAGCGTTGTAGTTTTAGTGATAATAAGCATTTTATGTCATTGACAATTTTGCTGTTACACTCAGTGTATATATATATATATATATATATATATAATTTTATTTTTAAATGAGTTATTTTGCTACCTTGGTTTCTACCATGAGTGGTGTCTTCAGGTGATTTTTAATAACTGATTTTATCTTTTACCGTTTTTCTTTTTTAGAATGCTCTTGTAATGCTGTTTTATTTGAACGTTCATGTGGCACAGAATTTATGAATGCGCATTGTTTGGATTCAAACGAATTATGACGTTTTCATCCATGATTGTACGAACCTAAGAGGTATTAAAAATCGCCTGAAGACACCAAGTAGCGAAATAACTCATTTAAAAATGAAAAATATTTGAAAGTTCTACAATATAATTGTATTGAACACTTTTTAATACAAATGTGTTTACCTATCTAACCCTATTAGGACCAAAAACTAAGTTTTTAAATAATCAATATATAAAACTTAGACTGGCTGATATTGAGCATTTATGAGTTAATAAATATTGCATACCTTAAAACTATACTTTTATCACTTATATATAATTGTCTGCTGGTTGTTTTCAAATATGCTCATCTGTTAGGATGGCTACATAATCCATGCTGCAGATACCGCATGCTTCTTCAATATCCACAGAGCTAACATGAGGTTTATACTGCTACTATGTTGAATGAACCTTAGTTACAGTTTTTGGGAGAGAGCCCATATGGCTTTGGATCGGTAGTTGGTCTTGAAGGAGAACACCTCTAAATTCAAAATCACCCTAAAGATTTTTTCATTTGCTAGTGTAAGTATTGGGGCTCTCTCTCTTCTCCAGGTGTAATTTGGAATTACCTGGGTATTTTGTGTACCTGACCACATAGAAATGGCTTGGTATTGTTGGTACATCTATGATTATTTTTTAATTTGTTCTGGGAAACTGGATCAGTGAAAACATTGTGTGCAATAACAAGAAAAAAGGTACAATTCTCTGGACAATGTTGGTTATGCAAAAAAGATGAAGATACCTGGTAATGAATCTTGGAGCAAAGGCAGTTGGATTGTCTTCTTCTTTGAATACTGGTAATGTATTAACCATTACCCACATACGGAATATCAGTAAACCAATAATCTAGAATGAAAAATAAAAGGAACTTTTATTTTCAATGATATTTATATCTCTGACACATAAATGCTCTAGAAAATGGCTATAGAAGTGGCTGAAAACACTTTGGACAATAAAAATTATGGACAATTTTTATATTCTTTATCTTGAACAAAACGGGAAAATGTTAGGATGCTGGAAAAACTTGATAAAACATTAATTGAATCTTTTTTGTTGGATGTATTTAATGAAAGATGCTTGAAAGAAAGGTCACTTCCCAAGTATACATTATTTATTGAGATATATATATATATATATCTCAGATAGCCTGATGAAACTGATATGATTGAAACCTGGGTAGCAAGTAAGTGTTAAACATTTTGTTGTTTAATATATTGTTGGCTCTGCATATTCAGTTCTTTTGATTGTGCATTGAGCATGTTTTTAAACAACCATCTACTGGTCTAGCAAGTACATCTTTAATGGTTTATATCTTTTAATCCTGGCTTCAAGCAGTTGGATGTCTAACCATGCTGATGAGCTGTAATATTGCGGATGACTATTTATGCTCTCACATGCCAATTGAGCACTATGGAAAAATGATAGACTTTAAAAAAATAGCTACTCATCTATTTTATGCATCATTCATTCAGTAATGAATTTGAAGACTCTCAGCTACTGGAGTGTGTTTACATTGTATATAAGACTAAAGTTTGCCTTCCTCTATCAAGTGTCCATAACTCAGAGGAAAAATCGCTGACTGATGTCAATTTGGTCAGGTTTCAATCCTGGCTTGAAGCAATCAGATGCCTAACCATACTGATAAGTTTTGATACAGCAAAACAGGACTGTCTGCAGATTATATATATATATATATATATATATAATGAATAAGAATAAAGACTGAAATTTCAATGTTCAAAACATATATTTAAGAGTG
The DNA here is from genome assembly GCA_037127315.1 of Ascarosepion bandense. Lineage (NCBI taxonomy): Eukaryota > Metazoa > Mollusca > Cephalopoda > Sepiida > Sepiidae > Ascarosepion > Ascarosepion bandense. Next base: position 2,601,258 of record JBBBDQ010001412.1, on the reverse strand, counting down.
CTCAATATAAAAAAAGAGCAATGAATATTTATTATAAATTATTACTCTCGAACATGTGCAAACTACAAACTACTACAAAATTGTACATTTTGACATTGAAAGAACAATATCTCATCAGGTAGTTAACAATGATGGTAACTACTTGATGAGACATGTGCTTTCAATGTCGGAATAAAATGTACAATTTTGTAGTTATTTGTAGTTTTTCACATGTTCTAATGTAATATATACACACACACACACACATAGATATAGTAATCAGTTTATTCAGTGTTGATATTGATGTCCAAACTGTCCATTTCTACAAAATGATATGGAGCACTTTTCTTCCATAAATATAGCAAGTTTTAAACTCAACACACATACACACACACGAACACAAATATTTTTTAAATGTTTAGGAAATAGATCCTGATGTACATAATTCAATTTAAGTTCATCTTTCAACTTAAGAGAGATTTTAAAAGAGACTTACTGTAATAAATAATTTGAGGATTCGTTTCACAAAAGCAGAAACTGTATTCCTTTCCAGTTGAGAATATCTGCCAGAGACACAAAATCAAGAAATAGATGAGAATTTTGGTTCTTTGTATTAAAAGATTGAATCAAAGAAACAAAAACAAATAAACAGAATTTGCTCCTTTTTTTTTTGTTCTCAAAGACAATAAAAATGTCTAACTGGAATTGTGGAAAAATAATCTGTCTCATCAGAGAAATATAATGAAATTAAAATAGGTAACACATCACTCAATAAGTCCTGGGCCTGACATATAGATAGTGCCACTAATAAAAAACCCATATGGCATGTGACAAAATTCTGGCCCAATTGGATTATTAGTTTACAAATTAAGTGAAACTACTGTTGAAAATTTTCAAAATAATAGAAACATCTGAATTTTGTGTGTTGATAAAGCATTGTTTTCTGATAGAAAAAAATGCTGTTCAAGCAAAGCAGTCACTTGATAAGTTATTTGGACTCTGGTATGTGGGAAACAATGATTAAAAGGTGGTATGATGACTTCAAATGTGGCCATACAGACAAATGATGCTGAATGTTCAGGTCACCCAAAATCAGCAGTTGTCCTGGAAAACACAAAAGAAATCCACAAACTCGTTTTGGCTGATCGTAAATTGAAGTTATGAGAGATAGCATAGGAGTCAAACATATCAGAAGGCAGTGTATTCACCCTTTTGCATGAACATTTGTCACTGAGAAAACTGTGTTCAAAGTGGATGCCGCATTTGTTCACAGTTTATCGAAAGCAACAATGTGTCAACAATTCAGAGCGTTGTTTGCAATTGTTTCAACATAACAAGAAGGGATTTTTGGCATAACTATGTGACAATGGATGAAATATGGATCCACCACTTCACTCTGGAGTCAAATCAGTAGGCATTTGAGTGGAAAATAAATTGAAAACATTGTGTCTGCTTATTTTTAATAAAATCTGTTCATACTCCATCTATGTAGGATATGTTGATGATATTCTTAAATAAGTTAAAAATATAGAAGAAATAATAGAACTCCAAAAAATCTTTCAAAAGAACTCTGTCCTTAAGCGTACATATGATCTTAACAAAGATAATAAAATCCCTTTCCTTGACAATTTAATAGACACAAACAATAACGCATTTACTACCTCCCCATATAGAAAACTCACCAGCAAAACGCTTGCACTCTCAACTATAAGAGTGAATGTCCTAACTACTACAAAATAGCACTTATACACAACTTAATTAACCGAGCACAAATCAACTCTTCTGCAAAAAAGATATTTTACTCTGAACTAAAAAATATTATGCAGACTCTCATTAATAATGACTTCCCAAACCACATTGTAGATAAAGAAATAAGACGATATTTCAAAAACCTCAATACACATCAAACAAAATATGGTACTTCCACAAAAGACCCTAAATATATCAGACTCTTCTATTGCAACCAATAACTACAAACAGGATGAAAAAAATCATAAAAAAATCTCATTTGTACTAATATATCTCCCATTGATCGTAATAAAAATTTAAAATTAATAATATATTATAAAAAAATACAATACTACTAATTTAATTATCCGTAATAATTCCTACCCACCAACTGATTTTATGTAAAAGCAGCATTATATATCAATTCAAATGTCCCTTTGGAGAATGTATCTCCAACAAAAAAACAAAACAAATATATATATTAGATTTACAACAACTACATTAACCAGATGTCTTACATTACACTTGCCTTACCATTCGTCCATTTCTAGACATCTATAACAACATTCCTGTCTACATTCACAATGTAAAAAAAAATTATCAATAACACAAATATTCTACACCAAGAAAACAACAAAAGCAAACTATAAATTCTCTAGGCAATATTCATTAAAAAGCTTAAGCTGTCAATTAATAGAATCAGCTATGAATGCTGTAGTTATGTTCTAAAATGTTTGTAAAAAGAACAGTTTTTTCATGCTTTAACATGTGCATGTCCATAACATCACAACATACAAACAAATTACATTTTGGATAATTTTAACATTCTAATGAATGCTAAACAATTTATCAGCCATTATATATGAAGCAGAAAAAAAAATTACAGTAAATTTTTAGCAACACAGTCTTATGGTTATTTTTTGCTGCCATAACTCACACCCCTTAAGATGATCTAGGAAAGAGATTGAAAGTACTTGGGTACATTGAGAAATGAATGATAATAACATCTGTCAACATTACAGCTAATTTCTGACATCTTTCAATTATAATACATGAAAGATTATCTGTGAGTATGAACGGATTTTATTAAAAATAAGCAGACACAATGTTTGCAGTTTATTTAATCTGACATGTCTAAAAGAAAATTTGCTGCCTAAATACACAAATATATATATATATATATATATATATGTATATAAATGAATAAGAATGAAGAAAATAATTGCTACATTCAAGACATTAATTTAGAACAGTGCTCAGTATAAAAATATAGCAATTAATATTTTTATTAATTATTACGTTAGAACATGTGCAAACTACAAACTACTACAAAATTGTGCACTTTGTTTCAACATTTAAAGAACAGTGTTTCATCAGGTAGTTAACAATGATGGTAATAAATGTTTTATTAAAAAAATTATTTTAAGAACAACACTTTTTTTCTGTATGAGGTAAAAAGATATTAATAAGGAGGATAGAAGGAAGGGAGAAGAAAATAAGATAAGAAATCAAGAAAAGAAAGAGGAAAAGGAAAGTGTTATATAAAATTGTACAAAAAAGAGAGTGAGGCAATTGCAAGGCAGTGTTGGCTCAGTCTATTTTCTTTACTACCAGTTCTGAGAGCTCTTGCTGCATGTTTGCTCTTTAATAATGTTTTATTTCTTTTTGCAATAATTATCTTGTAAAGTAGTGAAGAATATATATATATATATATATATATATATATATATTACAATACAGGCTGTTGTGTATTTGTGTATGTGTGTTTCTCTCCTGTCATGCTAAAAAATTAGGATTATTTTTTTTTAATGTAAAATACTAACTAATTAGGTAGATCTATATATATGCTGCATCATTTTAGATGGCATGGGCCCACTTGTACGTCTATAAAACATACATTTACCTTGAAAGTATCAAATTATGTACAAAATATATGCAGTTGAAAGTATACAATTCCAATTTAAATGTATTTAGTTGAAGCCATAAAATTAAAGTATTTAAATTTTGACATTAAATAAACCATAGAGATGTTGATATGCTGCTTAACAAAATCAATCAATCAATCAATTAGTCAATCAACTGGTCACACAGGACCTGAGAGAGGGAGCATTATTATATGAAAAGAGAGATAAAATTAGCCAGGGTAACTTGGGTTGTAGTGGGGAGATACATTTGCTTATAGAGACAAACATAAAAGACAACTCTCATATCAGATTGTTTTTTCTAAATTATTTCACCCCAAGTAAGGCAGGACTATCACTAATGCATAGGGGGTTGCAGTGAGAGAAAACTATTTCAATGGTAAAGGGGTGGGACTTAGATGTCAGTTAAGTGCCATACGTGAAACACGCTTGGGCGATCATGTCTTGAAAGAAACATGACTGACTGGGCCGAAGATTATCCTGCAGCAGGTTGCCATTGCTTTCTGCGGTAGACTGGTTGCCAGCCAAGGCTATAGAACCCAATCTGTCCTGTTATTTAACCCATAACTTAAAGGAAGAGATGGACTAATACCTTTCTGAAGGGTATTTGCGTGTAAGTGAATGCAATGAATTCAACTGGAATTCAAACTCGGCTCCCCGATTTCTCGTTCCGAGCTGATATCCACTGCACCACAACGCACATCCAAGAATCTAGTAGCATGCTTAAATTCACGTGATTAGAGCACCAGGGGAAAAAAGCTTTTGGAGCAGTTGCTATGACAATATTTGTAGAAAAGACAGGAAAGCAACATCATGGTGAAGTCAAGATGCCAAGTCGGGACCAATTACATTGCAGATTCTTCTTAGGGTTTTCTCAAGAACCTCGAGATAAACAGCAAGAGCACCCAACCAGACATGGCAGCAGTATTCGATGAATGGATGAATAATAGATTTATAAATGTGTAAGATGGATTCTGACAAGAAAACTTTCTGGCCTGACACAGAGACGCAACCTTCCTATCAGTAGATGCAGCTATAGATTCATTCCACATCAGCTGGCTTGAAAAACTAAGGCCAAGGACACGCATTATGTTTCTCTCAAGGAGACTGGCATCACTTATGCTGATGGCTAGCAGAAAAGTTTTTCTATGGTGGTTAAAGGTGAGAAGTTTTGTTTTGGAGACATTAAAATTTACAAGTCATTCCTTGCCCCAGTTAACCACTGTTTGGAGGTTCTTTTCAAGAGCATCAGCCAGATTACTTTGTCAGCCTTAGCAGATTGAGACAGGAGTAAATAGTGGTGTCATCTGCATAGATACCTACTTAGGAAGTATATAAGAAATTAGAACTGGCATATTTTTGAGTATGTGTGAAGAAATAAAATGAAAATACAGAATACTTCAACCTTTTATTATAGAATTAGGGGGACATTATTCTGTTTTCTTACCATGCAATTATGCCTTTCCCAAAGGTTTGTCACCAAAGCAAAACAACATTGAGTGAACAAAGAATAATAGTAGTGTCAAGGAAAAAAACAATTCTTTTTTTTTTTGTGGGCATGAAGGTCTATGTTTGCTGAAATGTTATTATCAAACAATAAATTATCTTACCTTTGATAAAATATAGCACATTCGTAGACTGCACAGATGCCCAATACAGTGATCCCAGTCTCCTTGCACAACATACTTGAAGCTCCCAGAATAAAAGAAATAGTAATTTGTGATGTATGACATTCAGGATTTTCATATTCAGCCTGAACATTCCTGCAGAAAAAGAAAAAGGAAAAAAAATATATTGTATATGCTTTGCTATTTGGACCAGGATGATTGTTATACTCACAGTGATGTCACACAGAAATCAGAAGACAGTGTGAAATAGTAAAAGATTTCTTCCAAAATCTGAGCATCATATTAAGGAACCTGAAAATTCTGTTAACAATAATGAAAAGAGTGCTGAACTCCTATGTAATAAACTTCTGTGCTAATTAATTGAAACAAAACAAATAATATCTTCCTAGGATCTTTCACACTTTTCCTGATCATGTATACATTCTCCCTTTTGAGTGTTTTCCTTTGCGTTTTGGACTGATGAATCCAGTTTGTTTCTTCGCCTTGATGACACAATACTGACAGTTGAAAAGCTTACAGCAACAATGTTCGCAATACCTCTGTACGGCTTGCCAGTGTGTTTGTGTAGCATTCAAATTTTTGTACGCTTCCTTGGAGTAACGTTCATTGCAGAAGACAATGGATATAGGACAACTAATCGACAGTCGAGACAATAGTTTCTGAGTGTTATAAAAATCTGATGCAATCATGAATGATGCAATATTTTTCAAGGCTAAACAAATTTCATCATACACACCAAAAGTAGTTTCATAGTACTGCACACCACTGCAAATGACCTAATCTGAGGAAAAAATAGAAATCAATTACACCCTGTCACTCCAGTGGGTCTAAAACTGACTGTATAGTGAAAGGTAGTTGTTTCAGTTAATTTGCACAGGGGTATATCAACTCTCCTATACTGTGAATGCGGGACAATCTCCTCATAGATGAAAAGAAAACTTGCCACAACAGAAATGTGGTTTTACAGAAGGATGCTGAGAATACCATGGACAGAACATGTGAGGAAGCTTTAAAGAGTGGTAAGAATTCAGAGTCAGCTCGGTGATGGAATGTTAAGATGATTAAAGCCCATTTTTATGTCCTGTTCACATGAAAAAATAGACTCCAAAGGATAAGGGATGTGTGCTGAAGTCTTACAGGAGGTTTATTTCTTAGTTCTGTTCCACATTGCTTCCTAACAGAATGACTGGGAGTTGTGTTAAAATGTTACAAAATTCAATAAAAGATAAGCTTTTACAAAAACTGATTATAACTCCTATGAGAATTTGTCTAAAAGGGCAATTAGCATTAGAAAATAGATTTTCAATGATTTAATAAAACAAGAGAAAAAAATCTGTATGTTGATCCACACATGTGACTATTTTTGGACAGATTTCTGAAGAATGATGAAAAATATTTTGATATATATATATATATATTTTTTTTTACTTTAAATTTGGACATTACTTCTGAGATGATCGGATTCATCTGTTTGGTATTCTTTTACTATATCTGGCAGTTCACCAGTCTATCTCCAGACGGTTATATAAATATTTTGTCTGTGTAGATGGACTACTGATTTTGACTGGATTTTAATTAATTTTTTAAAAAACAGTGGGTATGTGGGTGGGTAGGGGGAATTAGAATTTAAATATCTTCTTGCATCTGTCTATTGCAAAAAAAAAAAAAAAAAAAAACACCACCAAAAACCTGCATGAGTGGTGGTTAGGAAATAAAAATGACAGAATATTATATATAATCCATTAGTATATATAATTCTTTATATATGAGAATTATGTTTCTAAAAGTTTTTATAATAATGCTTTTTTTTTTTTTTTACAGCATATTGGAGTAGATAGACTAAACTATCGCCCAGTTCACACTCCACCCATGTCTATTGAACAGGTGAAGAGGCTCATCCCTTGTTTCCTGTTTAGGATGCAGTTTCCGGTTTTCTCTTTTCCAATCTTTTCACTCTTACGTAGCCCCCTGCGCATCAGTGGCGTTTTCGCCTTGTTTGGGGTGATATGATTTAAAAAAAAACAAAAAACCAAAGAGTCAGTCAGTCAGTTAAGTACCATAAGTGATACACGCTTTGGGTGATCATGTCTCGAAAGAGACATGACTGACTGAGCAGAAGATTATCCTGCAGTAATGCTTTCTGTGGTAGACTGGTTGCCAGCCAAGGCTATAGAACCCAATCTGTCCCAATCTGTTATTTAACCCATAACTGGAAGAAAGAGATGGATTAATATCTTTTCCAAGGGTATTTGTGTGTAAGTGAATGCAAGGAATTCAATTAGAATTCGAACTCGGCTCCTCGATTTGTCGTTCTGAGTCGATATCTACTGTACCACAATGCACATCCAAAGCACAGATAGAACAACATAAAATGGAAGAAAGAAAACAGACAGAAACCAAAAAATAAAAAGGGAAAAAACAAAGGATGTCTTGTTTATTCAATTATCTGAATGTCATCAACAGAAAGGTAAGTTCTGTTTACATTCAAAATGAGGCATTAACTCTTAAGTCTGAAATAGAAGTGTTGGTTGAAAAATGGATTCAAAATTAATTTGCTTTCAGAACAAAAAAGGCAGTTAGAATAAATTGGACAGATTGGAAAAATGTAAAAAATTAAAATAAATGGTGGGGGATCTGGAATAACAGTGAATAGATTGAACCAAAAATCTAAATTTAAATAGCTGGCAAAGTCTGTTGATTTCAGAAGTGAGAATTTGCACTGAAAGTGGAGATAATTCATATTAAACAATTATAGCAAAACTAAAATAGGTTAATTTATGCTAACATTTTTTCTAATCTCTTAACTAGAATGCACATATTTTCTTCCCCAGGTTGTATCATTGTTTTTAAGCTATATATAAGAATTTTAGTTCTTATCTTATGTGACCTCCTTTCTATTATCAAAGATGACTGTCATGAATCACTACAGCTATGACGATTACATTAAGTTTTCTTGTATTCAGATGGACCCTCCACTTATCTCTAGGAAAATATGTAAAAAAGTAAAAAAAATCAAATGGTAGGGTGCCTAGAATAACAGAAGATAGGTTGGAAAAAGAAAAATTAAATAATTGGCCAGGAGTGTCCATTCCAGATGTTAGAGTATGTTCTGGAAGGGGAGGTAATTCATGCAAAATTTTAAGTTTATTGCAAAACTAAATCAGGCTAATTTATGCCACAATTTATCCTAATCTCTTTAATTGAATGCACATATTTTTTCTCAAGGTTGCATCTTTGTTTTTCAATGTTTTCAGGTTATATTTAAGAATTTTAGTTCTTATAACCAATGGTAATTGTGGAACACTGAAAGTGGGGGGGACTACTTAGGGGCCAAGATTTTTCTGAGAAGCGGGGTGACTCATGCAGTGTAATTATTGACCAAATCTTTCACTCAGCCATAAATCACTGACTGCTTATGTATCTACATATAAAGTTGGGAACATTATCTCTAATTAATGTCTTCCTTCAGATATGAAAATATAACTAGTAGGTCTCTTTCCCTATCTAACAACATGCCTGTTTCTATCTGGTTGTTTTATTTTGTTTGTTTTTCTTTCAAACTGGTCTCTGTACATGTCCTGAAAAAGCTAAATGGAAAATAAAATGCAGAGGAAAAAGTGCTGAAGATCCAATCATCAAAATCAGAGACTGATCAGTTTGATAAATTTTTGAAGCTTATAAAAGTAGAGAGGGGCAAGCCAAAATGGGGGATGCCCCCCACCCTCACAAATTGCCACTGTTTATAACACATATGGTTAACACAAACCATTTCTACTACATCGTGCTTGTTTGGCATTCATAGATACAGGCCCTCCACCCTTTTCTGTTTCTCATGATAATCTGCATTTTTTCAAGGTTGCACTTTGTATTCTCTTGTTATGTGATAAAGGTTTTTGTAGGTTGACCTCAGCAATGTTTGCTATGAGTTGGTTGCCACAGCAGTGCATCAGCAGCATACTCTTCTTTATGGTGCCATCAGTGTCCTACAAATCTTAATCTATGCTTCTGTACAGTTTCAGAGATGGGAAAGATTCTGCCATAGAGCTCCTTCTTTCACAGATGTTGTTGCCACAAGATGATAAGGACAGGTCAGAGCATTTTCATGTAAGCACCATTTAGTGTTTTCTCCATTGATGATGTCAAAGCCCAAGTGGTTGAGCAATAGACAATAATATATTCTACAGCAGAACAGAGGATGCTGACTTCAATACCCTGGTAGTGTTCTAATTTCAATATCCTGTTAAATTTGTTAAGGGCACTCTAAACTTTGCCTGTTCTGATGGATATGTCATTTTAGAGCTTGCAATGAATTGAGTAAATATACAAAAATAGAAAGGGGTGTAATAGATAAGAGTAGATAGGTTTGCCTCAAGTCAGATTCACATTCCTCCCCAGACTATTGAAAAGGAGTAGCAGTTTGTCCCTAGTTTCCTGTTTAGGATTTTATTTCCAGTTTCTTCTAAAGTCTTCTTCAACTATACACTCTTAACTTTTTCAACTGAATTGAAGTAGTGTCACTAAGTGGCCATCACGTGACCCACGTAACATCATCTCAATCAAAGGGAGACAATTGTCTTTTCGTATCCCTACAGAGAAAATTGAATTTATCAGCAGTACAGAAGAGGTAAACTTGAATTTTCCAAGAGAAGTGGTCCTGTTTCCATATCTTGTCAAGTTTAAGATCATTCCAGGCTTTATCTATGCTGATGGACAAGTCGTTTTTAGAACTTGAAATATATTGCCTCCCCCACCCAGTGTTTAAGATTTTTGGCAGATCTAATTTGTTTCTTGTTTAGAAAATGTAGGACATCATCAGTATTCTGGTAATAGGCCATATACAAAATTTTACAAGCATTGATGATATTGTGCTAACATTCACTCCTGATGGGTTAAGTCAACTATTTTTTCTAGAAGTTTCAAGGTGATTTTTTTAGCTCCACATGTGGTCCACAATCCCATGCGGTGTGAATATTTTCCTACAGTAGGTTGCCAATTCTTACTGTGGTAGACTGGTTGCCAAACAAGGCTATATAACTCAATCTGTCCTGCTATTTGCGCATAGCTTAGGAGGAAAGAGATAGATTCATTCCTTTCCCAAGGGTATTAGTACATGAGTGAATATCTTGAATTTGACTGCAATTTGAACTTGACTCTCTGATTCCTCAATACAAGCTGCTATCCATTACTCCATCGTGCTTTCACACAAGCTTTGATGTAAAGACCAATCACACTGGTTAGTCAGTTAAGTGCCATACATGATACATGCTTGGGCAATCATGTCTCAAAGGAGACTTGACTGACTGGGCAGAAGATTATCCCACAGTAGGTTGCCATTACTTTCTGCCATAGACTTGTTGCCAACCAAGGCTAAAGAACCTAATCTGTCCTGTTATTTAACCCATAACTGGAGGGAAGAGATGGGTTAATATCTTTCCTAAGGGTAATTGCACATAAGTGAATGCAAGGAATTCAACTGGAATTCAAACTCAGCTTCTCGATTTCTCATTCTGAGCTAATATCCACTGCACCACAACACACATTCACTTTCTCTAAATTATGAAGAATACCTGTTTAGTCCACATCGACCATTGTCTTCAATATACCATCTGATTTTTTTTTCCATGTCATAATTTATCCAATTAAATAATGAGAATATATGGTTTTCCATTACCTTAGATATTTCCTATACCAATGTAGTCTTCTAGCTTCATTTGTTTTATTTTAGGGTTGATATATCATCAAAATCAACCAACATGACTATATAAGCAGCCTGGTCATGTGTTATCTCTAGTGAGATTAGTCTGGTTGGCCATTACTACTGAGTAGTGAGTTTGATCCTCACTGGGTGCCATGTACAAAATTTGGCATTAGATAACTCAACAATAGTTGACATATCATAAAATCAGCCAACTTAACTAAATAAGCACTTTGACTGTGGGTTAAGTTTCATGTAGTTAATCTAGTTGATCATTACCACTGAGTAGTGAATTTGATCCTCACTGTGTGCCGTCTACAAAATTTGTTATTAGATAATCCAACAATGCTTGACATATCTATGAATATCTGTTCAGCTGGTAGTTATGGTTAAGAAGACTAGGCACACGTATCATTACTACAAAGTCAGTCAGTTAAGTTCTTTATGTGATATATGCTTGGGCAATCATATCTGTTTTGGTCCATGACTGACTAAGCAGAAAGTTTTCCTGCAGTAGGTTGCCACTTCTTTTTGCAGTAGACTGGTTGCCAACCAAGGCAATAGAACCCAACCTGTTCTTCTATTCAATTCTTTTATCCAGATCAGTCAGTTAGGTTCTGTATGTGATACACGGTTGGGTGTTCATGTCTCTTTCGATCCATGACAGACTAGGCATAAGATTAGTAGGTTGCTATTTCTTTCTGAAGTAGACTGGGCCCTAATCAAAGCTATATAATCAAATTTATCCTGCTATTGAATCTATAGATGGTGGTAGAAGAGATAGATTTATACCTTTCTCAAGAGTACTTGCATGTAAGTGATTGCAACGAATTTAACTGGAATTTGAACTTGGCTCTCCAATTTCTCATTCTGAGTTGATATGCACTGTACCACAATACACATCCTTACTTTGTGCCAACTAAACAAAACAAAAAAGATTTCATCTTAAAACACTTGATGACATGTCATGAAATCAACCGACCTTAATGAAATATACCAGATCAAATACCAGAATCTTGAGCTACTTCTGGCTGAGCTAAATACTAGCATCAGTACCACCTCTGCAACTTACTTAAAAGGTGCTTGGTTGACTTCTCTAAATAAATAAATGGCAAATTCCGTCTGTGTGTTAGAAAGTCAGGACACACTCTACTTAGATATATTATACCTTTTTGGAATCAGGATGATTTTGGGATTGAAAATCTGCACTTCTTTTGATGCTTGAACATCCTGTATTGGAATTTGTGTCCAGATGACAAGGGAACAGTTAAAAATTCAGATTTTAAAATAACTGAAAAAAAATTAGCAATTTTAAAAGTTTTTAATTTATGTTGAGTTTAAAGTAACCCCCACAAAATTTGTTTTAAATTCAGTTTAAAATATATACAAAAGTTTGTGAATTGAGGAAATTTTTTTTATTTCTCCGAAATGCCAAGGAATCAGAGTTAAAGTGAGATGTTTTATGATATGAGGTTTTGAATTTCTCTTGTTTGTGATTTGAAAAACTCAATTGAAGTTCCACAGAGTTTGTGATGTGAAGAACTCTACTCAGTTCAATTCCCAATAAATTTGTGATTTGAAATACTTTACTCAATTCAATTCTCACTAAGTTTGTGATGTGAAGAACTCAATTTTTGGCTTGAATTGGAATTTTTTCCCAAATCAAATTTTTAACCAGAAATATAGACTTATAGCCTGAATCAGAGTTAAAGTGAGCTTAAATTGAGGAATTAAAAGTTATTTCTTCAAAATTATAATTGCTGTTTTCTAAACTGGACTAGAGGTCTATTTAATTTTTGGCTGAAGGCCAAATTAGCCCTACACAAGACTAAAGTTAAAAGTTCACACAGAGTACAGTTTTAAGCTAGTTATGAATAAAACTGAGAATTACAAGTTAGTATTGAACATGAAAAAAAAAGGAGAAATATTGATTAATAACTTACCGAGTGTAGAAAATGAAAGACAACAGGAAAAGCAATGCAGCAAGTATTTCAGCCCTTCCCACAATTCCAGCAACCTGAAAGAATATTTGATGCTTTTGAATATCAATAGTCAGTTCAGTTAAGTGCCATACATGATACATGTTTGGGCAATCATGTCTGCTTCAAGACATGACTGACTTGGCAGAAGATTTTTCTACATTAAGTTGCCATGACTTTCTGCAGTAGACTAGTTGCCAAACAAGGCTATAGAATCCAATCCATCCTGTTATTCAATCCATAGCTGGAGGAAAGAGACAGATTAATACCCTTCCCAAGTGTATTTGCATGTAAGTGAATGCAACGAATTCAATTGGAATTCAAATATGGCTCTCTGATTCCTCAATTCCGAGCTGATATCCACTACACCATAACTCACATCCTGTTATCAATAAGGTAGACCATATTTTGTTTAGATCATTGTAATTTTGTTTTTATTTAACCATTTCACTTCAACCAAGGTGATAATATAACAAGAAACACACTTCTGTTGCTTCAAGTCTCCTCTTCATCTATGAAGAGATTGTCCTGCCATTATGGAGGACTTACATTACTAGCAGAATAAGGTTAGAATATGTATAAGGTAAATAATGAATTTATCGTGGAAATTCAGTCAAAATAAAAAAAAAAGATGATTATCAATGATGAAGAATTAATGCAATGTTACTGAAAGAATAAGGCTACGATATGTAACACATCACTCAATAAACCCCGGGCCTAACTAATAAAACAACAACTTTTAGGCAAAATTCAACTTTATTCATCAACATAGTCTCCTTCTAAGGTGATACACTGATTTCAACACTTCTCTAAAAATTTAATGACTT